>MNCI01027184.1:0-32932 GCA_015680685.1 Gnetum montanum | reverse complement strand
CTGAGGAGTTTTTAAAAACTTCGAGGCTATAAGACAATGTAAGCAATATTCATAGAAATATTCATTATTGGCTCTCTAAAAAATTATCTTTTCTCTTAATTGTATCATCAATTTCATGTGTTTATTGTATTGCACTTCAAGTACAAGGATCTATAAATTTAGTTACACTCTTTTCTTGTTCCTTTCTTTTCTTTCTTGTAGCATTGCATGATTGATGTGCTTCTTGCAAGAAGATGTCTTTATTGAGCTTGTCAAAATCTTGAAGGATTAAGTGATTTTGCAACATTAAAATAATGTAGTATGGAGCTTAATTTTGTAAAGGTTTTTGGATCCTCTAATCCAAATTTTGAGCTTATTGGGAGCTTGCAAGGTTGAGTAGTTTCATGATGACGAAATACTCCAAAGAAAATCCTAAAGCTTCTACAAGGTGTAGTGCCTTTCAAATCACTTTTTGAAGAAAAAACATTCATATTTGTGCATAGATTCTACCCTTCGAGTGTGGATGTACCCAAGTTGGAAAGCCACATAAAATTTGTGTTTATTTTTTATTACTTCAGCACTAAAATTTAGGAATCTATTCCACCCTTTTTCTAAGTCCTTGATACACAGTCTCCACCCCCATGAGTGTTAAAGCCTAGAGAAGGACCTTCAGTAACCCAATAGCCTCCACCTCCTAGCATTATTTGAATTTCACCTCATCTTTAGCACTATTGTAATTTCGTACAATCCAGCACTCAAAGCCAATTAGTTAATAAATTCCATACTTTACCAATTATTTAAGAAGCTCAATTTTGCTTTTTATCACTCAAGGAAAAATTTTCACTCAGTCATGCTAATATGACAAGGCATAGTCAACTAGATACATCAACAGGCATGTGTCAATGTAGCCCAGTTGACATATCCCCATCGCATGCATCAATGTTGATATAGATTAAGCCTACATAAATGCACGCACCCATCACATTTATGGTACATTAACTTTGTAATATAGTAAATCTCTTGTAGTTTGTTGTTTTCACAATTAGAATATTTTCCATCTAAGTGCTTGCAGTATGAACTAAGAGATTATATGGATCTTTATTTGAGAATCATGTACTTGAACACTTTGATGTGAATGAAAATAAAGATGAGATTTCTAATATTCATATCAATAGTTAGATTAGATTAATCTCTCTTAATTAGAACTTTAGTTTACATGAATTTTAAATTTTATGTTACAATAACTAAAGTAATTAATATCATCAATAATGAACACATAAGTACAACCACTTCAAGCATAATGTATAACTCTTGGTAATCCTAGCAGTGGCCATTTGGTATGCCCAATAATTACCACTTGGTAACATAGCAATGTTAATACAAGTTTAGGATGTGTACAACAAGTTGGTATAGATACTTATGTTAGGGTAGTTAGCTTAAGAACTGTTAGATAGTTAGAATAGTTAATTATCAACCATTCATCTTTCCACCCAACACTTAAGCTAAAAACATATAAAAAATATAAACATAAATAAATATCATATACCTTAACTCACACTTCACCATACATAAGAGTATACAGAAGTGAGCATTATTAAGAAAATGATCATATAAGTCCTTTAGTCGTAGTCTTTATCTATAGGCACACTTAGGAGATAAGTCCACAAAATTTGACGAAATTGCTAGTGCACGCTTGTGATTCATATGGTTGGACATAGGGACTACTTGCTACTCATCAATATTGAGTGATCATTTTATATATTTTCTAAAAAAATGTATTATATTTTTAAATATAGTAATCCAATATAGAAATATACATCCAACTGAATGTTTTGATGTATTTAGATGTATTAAGCATTTAATTATTGTTGGAAAATATTTCATAAAATCATTTAAAAATTTTAAAAAAATAATTATATCAACATATATATTATACGAATATATGTATGTATGTGTGGAATACATGCTCCCTATATATATTCTTGATGTGTTCATCTATGCATTTAGTCCTACATTAAATATATCTTAGATGTAGTCTTTAACTGTTTATTTTGACAAGGGCTTTTAGTTTTGCAACTTGTACAGTAACTAAATAATGAGGATATCTTAAATAGTTTCTAATGTAATCTTACTTGGCATAGTATCCAAAAAATGTTAACATAATGTAATCTAACCTAGTGACAAAAAATCAAATTTTCTATGTCATCTCACTTAAGGCTAATATAGCATGTCACTTGGAAGTGATGATATAGCTCATCTTGGGAATCAAAGAAAAAACATTTTATCAACCACTATGCCAAATTATAATGCATAACATTGCTATGTTGAAATAGTTGAAACATTTTTCCTATAAATACATGTTACCTAAGGGTGAAAATCACTGGTTTTAATCAATTATAGTCAAACTCATATAGTTTTTTGTCATGATTTCTACTCAATTAGCAAATGCTCATATTGTGTTTCAAAGTTATTTAAAAAATATTTATTCAAGAGGTTAATCTTAATTTACAATACTTCAAGCACTAAGATTGATTTATAATACATTACAACACTTTAACATTAGCTTAATTTACCTATCTTACAATTTATGTTTTACACAATTTATATTTTCAAATCATTATTAATATTAGTTAGCTTAATATTTACTTTTATAGTTGTTGTTAAAACATTGAAATAATTATGCCAAAACCTTGAGTGCTAAATCATATTAACTTAGCTCACTTAGTAGTTAGCTAAATTGGTTTGCCTAGTTGTTAATTAACATAGGTTGCTTAATAGTTAAAGCATGGATCCAAGAGCATGATGACAAGTTGACATAACAAATGCATATCACTCTTAGGACTTTATTTTCACTTGCATATATAGTTAATTAGCATTAGTTTAGGATTATTTCTATTTTTAGTAAAATAAAAATATAATACATCAACAATATGACTTGGTCATGCTTAACCATACATTGTAAGCAACTGAAACTATAAACTAGAAAGACAACAACTTGTGATCCACTAATCCTACTTCTAAATGTTTAGCCAATCTAGGCTTGGAATTTTACTTCTTATTTGGATATTTAGAGAATTTTCAAGTATTTTACAACTATTTTAATAATTTTTTATTTTATAAAACATTCACTTTTATAAGCTTACTATTATAAATACAATCAATAGTTGATAGAAAAAATCATTTATACATAGTCAACAACCTATGGATTGATAAATCTATAGAAATTAATGTAAATAGCCTTCATTATTCATATTATGAGGCATCGCATTATAAGGATGGAAGTTGTAAATATCATTTTATAGTTCAATACATTTTACAACATGCCTTTTCTTATTATTCTCTACCTTTGATGCTTATTATTTATGTATTATCACTATAATAAAAATATTGCTAAACTCATGGTAATGTTAATGTTATGTGAATAACAACAATGAAGACTTTTAATTTATCTAAAAACATCTCAAAATACTTGAACATTTTTAAGAAATACATCAAACATAAAGTAGTTGAAAGGGAACTATAAATTGAAATTCCAAGTCTATGCCTATCTTTTCTATGGATTACAACAAAGTCTACTATGTACAATTGTATAGATTTTAGGTATGGGAACCACTCACCATCCATAATTTATATCATGGTTGATGAATATACTAGATGTTTATAAGTAGTAGTAATTATACAATATCACTACTTTATGCTATATATCTTCTCATATTAATATATACTAGGAAGCATACATATTACTCATTTTTTGATAATAACTACCTCTCATAGGTTAGAGAGTCCATAGTTAGTCAAGAACAAAGAAAGAATGCAAGTTAAGAAGCATGAGACCTAACAAGTGCATATGACACTTTTTCATGATAACCCATTCTACTTTGATTTCACATTTATCTTCAACTATGATGAGCAAATCCATTGAAGGGATCCCATGGGTAACATTTTCAAGCTACTTGATGGATCAAATACTTTCATGCTATAGGAACCACTTACAAGGGTCAAGTTGGACCATGTGTAAAGGGGTTACAACATCAAAAAGAAAATTATGAAGCCCTATCAATCTAATCCTATGCAACATAGCACAAACTAAAGATTAAATCAATAGCATCAATACAATAAGTGAAAGCATGATGTATCATTAGAGGTTGATTAGAACAAACAAATGATGAAGCACATAGGTCATGTAGAGAAGAAATGTCATATTATGATAAATTTATCTCATGAGAGCCCAAAAATACAACGTCCAACTTCATTGAAAATGAGTTGAGAAATGTAACTATATGGTCCTTACTTAGAATGAACCCTACTAAGGATGAAAGAGACTATGAATAAAAGCCCTCATATGCCAAGGATATCTAGTAAAGAAAGATATCATGATTAAAGAAACCCTAGAGGAAGGTAGAGTTCACACCAACTCAAATGAATCCTCCTTATCTAACAAATTCAATATAAAGGACATAATTCTAAAAAAAATCTATAAAGAAGGATGGAAATAAGAGATAAAATAAAACCAAAACACAACAATGAGCAAGGAGGACCTAATTCAAAGATGGAAATTACCATGCTATATAACAAGGATAAGTCATTGTTAGTTATTGCTAGCACGAGCTATTTCGGTATTTCTATAGATAAAAGTCCATATTTTTAGCCCTACACAAAGCATGACATAGATTGATATATATTTAAAAGGAAATAAAATAAAATTTTATTTCACATGTATTAATTATAGTTAATCAACCTATAAAATGATGAATTAATTATGACTTAAAATGAATATATGAAAAGTATAATGATCAAACTTTAGACATTAAATTAAGTATACAACTTTCTTTCTTTTCTTTATTATTATCATTTTATTAAAAAGACATCTAAGATATCACAAACTAAATAGGATCATCATGAAGGCATCATGCTCATCCTACCAAAAAAGCCTCATTAAGGCCAATAGATGAACAAAAACCTAATAAATTTTTACGTGGTTGCTGTTACACTCAAACACAAGCCTTATAACTTAAGACACAAGCACATATTTACATATTTCTTTTAAGATCTTTCTAAACTGGATGGCAATTAATAACAATCAAGGTAAATACATGTGTAATCAATTCATGAATTCTCGTAAGTATAATAAACTCTATAATTTATAATTTTTCCTTCATGAAAAATTGTACTTAGGATCACAACTATTAAAAATTATCATGAACTAATTCTACTAATGATTAAATTAAACTAAATGTTTCCTAGATTTGCTTCTATCACAAACATCTTTGTAGACTACGGATTGTGGGATTTTTTCTCTATGGTTGTCTTACATAGGATTTTGACTCCTTTATAAACTATTTTCATTCATCATGACATTACCTAAGCTCACATCTACTCTTTTCTTCTTTCATAAGTTCTTATGAATTGATTCTCAACCTCACAACACTTCTCTTTAGTTACATTTCTTTCACCACTGATCAGTAATAGAATATCCTCTATGTCCAATCATATGAATTACAACTATTCACATTTAGCCTAAATAAATTCTATGGATGGAAGTAGTGTGGCATCTAAATCATTAAGTGTTGATCATAGGTCACCATCTCCTCACTTAGACTAGTGGTAGCTTTGTCACATATGATTTAGTTCTAATGAGCAGCGAGGTACCCCTACACCCAACCATACAAATTACAAGTGTTTATATGCAATTTGATCAAACTTCACACACCCTAAGTTCCTAAGTACAATGGCTCTAGGAAGTGAAATCTAATTAGGATGATTGTTGTCTTCTCAATTCCACTTATGAGGTACAAGTGTATGATTAAGTGCAATTGAGGTATATGATTTTTATCATTTTATATTTTATAAGTTTAATCATCTAAACTGAGAATGAAGGGTAGAGGAATTTAATATCTAATTAATCTACTACCTAGCTAGCCTAACACAAGTACCTGTTCCCACCCTCCAAACACATCCTGAATGCATATAGCACTCCTGGGTTACCAAACGTTAAGTATTTATGGGTTACCAAGCACTACATGTATGCTTGAAGTGGTTGTGCTTGTGTTCATTAATAACTAGAAATTAATTGCTTAATTAAAGTGCATTAAGGTAAAGTGCATGAATATTAAATGCATTAAAGAAAACATTAATCTATTCTTATTGCTACAAGCATTATCAAAAGGACTCATCTTTATTTTCATCAAACTATTGTGCTCAAGTACATCAATGCTCAAATAAAGATCTGTACATACTTAAACTCCTACTATAGGCACTAAAAAATATTCTCACTCTAGAATGGCTAAACTGCAAGAACTTTGTTACTCTATTTAAAAACTAATTTCAAACCATGTGCCCAAGCGCTATATTTATAGGCCTGCATACATCTCATGATATCAAATATCTGACATTGATTCTTGGGATCCAATATTAAGGCTCCAATATTAGGTACCTAATATTAGAGTTAGTTAAAATGTAACTCATCATACCCCCACAACTGGATGAAAAATCATCCTCAAGTGAGCAAAAGGAGGAACAACTTCCTTACAAAATATTGGGTAGGTATTTTGAAGATGCACACAATTGGATGTCATTGATGAGGCACGCAAAAGGGTTTAATTATGAAAATATATAAGGATCAAGCACTTAACTAATCCAACCAAAAGATATGCAAGTGAGTCCTTCCCAAAGTAAGCACAAGCCTTTTATTGAACTTGCATAACTTCAAACCAAGGAGTCCATGATCCTCATGGATGATTAATGATTACAAAAAGTTAAGTACAAAAACCTAGAAGAAACTCCCTAAGAATTTTAACACACCAAACTAAGACATTGAATGAAAACATGAAACTAGTAATGAGGTGAGACATGGAAAGTAGAGATGGATGAGGGAGAGAGTGAAATGGAGTTCCTGATTATGGTCACATGAAGTCCCTTGTGAATTTTTTTGTTAAATGATCTAATAAAATCCATCCTTAGTCCAAACCAAAACCAACCACATTCAGTGACTTCACATTGCCATTCCAAGACCAATCCACCCTCGTGAGATGCAAGAGCACTCCCATAGAACAACCATCATTCCTTATTAAAGAAGAAAAGAGAAATAAGAAGTGAGAAAGGGCCATAGTTAGAGGGGACCTTTAGGCATGGGTAACATTTATTTCTAGCCCCATAATTAGTGCTTAGAGCCTATTTATTTTGTCTAAATGGTCTTCTTTGAATTCACATCATTTTTTTTATGAGAACCGCACCATGTAAAGACTTATTCAAATTCCTATTGTTGGTTGAAAAATAGTAAGAAATCCATGAAAACACACATGCACCCAAGTAAGTAGAAAGGCACAAAGAATACAAAATCCCCTTGAAGTCACATGCTATTCAAACCTTTGAAACCTTTTCAATTTTGGAACCTACCAAGGTCACAAGTTTATTAAAGGTTTATTAATGAAAAAGGGACCACACATTTCAAAAACAAGAAAAACTGAAGAATTTGTGGATGGGTGGATGTAATGGACTGACTTCCTATTTCATGAAAAAGAAACCATGTTCTAGTTATCCATAACAAAATTCAAAGCTAAAATCTAGACACCAACAATCAAATAATGAAATAGCACATGCCCACATCAATCAAACACAGTATACCTAGTTGGCAATAGGGCATGTTATTAAAAAAATATAATAAGAAAATCATATCCAAAATAAAGTAAAATATACAAAAAAGTGTAAAATATTCAAGCAAAAAACATACTAACAATATTGTCAAGAAAAATCTTTGAAAAATTAATAATTTAAAACAAAAATATGGAAGATAAAGAATGTGTAAAACAAAAAGTAACAAGGTGTAAAACAAAAAGAGGGAAAACTGAGGAGCTACCTATATAGTTAGCATGAATGGTCATCTCCCCCATGACTGAGTTTGAAGTGAGAGATGTAACATGTCAAACATGGTTGTCCATCCATAGTGATGTTTGTTGTTCTGGCCTGTGTTGGCTCATGGAAAGGTTTTGTCTATTTTATGTTAACCAATGGCCTGTTGTTTGGATCCTCAGCAAGTTCCATGCATATTTTTTTACTTGTATAATTAGCTATCAACCACTAGGTTTCATCTAGTTCAATGACTGCTACATACATGCACTTGTGAATTTTAGGTCCAATTGTACACTAACTGCATGCAGTAATGGATATGCTTTTGATGGACCATAACGTCTACATTGAGTTGTAGCCAATATGACTGTATGTAATACATAAAAATTTCTTTCTCTTAATCATACCAAATTCATTCTCCCTACAAATCTCCAAGGAGAGGTCAGAGATGCCTATTCTCACATCATAGTGCTAAGCCAAGTTGTTTCCATAATGATAGGGTAGTCCTTGTTGCAGTTGTTAACCTCAATTACCAAGAAGTCAGTAGAATAAGACCACCCATAGATAGTGGGCATGATGTTCTCTGCTAGTCCCTAAGGAACAATGACAAACTAGTCTACTAACTTAAGATGAATGTCACTTTTCTTGAGAGGTGCTAGGTTCCATGCTCTGTACATTTCATAAGAAATTAGATTCATGTCTAAACCTAAATTAAGAAGAGCTTTGCATGGGTCATTTCTAGAAATATGTAGGTAAATGAAAGGACTTCCAGGATTAGATAGTTTCCTAGGAATATTTCCAACCTTAATCCAATTAGATATGGCATGATTTTATCATGACTTTGTATGCCTAAGGAGATGTTTGGTTTGAAGAGACCCTGACAGGGTTTAATGTAGAGGATGGATGATAGAAAAGGTGTTTGGCTACATTGATCTATGAGGGACTTTTAGGACTTTTTATGTAGAATATTGGCCTCTTCTAGGATCAGTGTTTCAAGCCACTCAACTACAAAACTGGCTTTATGTTGATAGCCCTAGTAGCAGTTCATTACTGCAGCTGAGCAAGAATTTCATCCTACATGGATGGAGTAGGTAGTAATGGAGCTAAGGATGTAGGAGCATTGGTAAAAGGATGAGGATAATAAGGGTAAAAGGTTTTATCCCTTCTTTCATGTGGAGAATGAATTTGATAATAATCAAGGGTAGCAATGAGGTTGGAAAGTAGAAACATGACTAAAAGAGTCACATGGAGACAAGGTTTCTAAATGTAATACCCATAAGGATTAGGTTTTCTATAAGGGTATTTCTACCTTGGTGATGCTAATTCCCATGACCGTGGTTTCTACCACTACTGATATTGCTCATACAATTGTGGTGGTGCTTCACTTGGATAGTATGTGAGTTGTTAGTGGAACTGCCCAAGGTTTCCTTGAGAATAAGGTAATCTTCTAGGTGTTTTCCATTGTGCTAGTTGTGGATTCAAGGAATACATCCCAAATTCCTATAAGTATGACACAATAAGGAAACATCCCTTAGGATGTTCATAGTGGCAGATGTCACATCCATCATCATCATCTAATTCGATTCCTAAAACTTCCTCTATTGTAACAATATTGATTGGCACATTCAACTTCCTTACACCTCGTACATTCATGATCACTACCTTGTTCTTTTGATTCTTTAATAATTTTTAGGATAACTTGAAATCTACTATCCATGGAGTCCCATAACTAATCAACCTTAGCCAAAATTTTATATTGAGATTTTTGAAGTAGTAAGGTTTTCCTATTCACCACCTCATCAAGTGATGATTCTTCCTCACTATCATAGAATGGAACCTCCCTCTTATGAATGGAAGGATTCTGATTGTACTCTTCTATACTTTCTCATTTCCTTAATCCTCCTTTTTCTTTTGCTACTTTCTCAATTAATCTTTGGATCTAATGAACACATAATCCTGATAGTTACCCTTGGGCATATATGTGAAGGGTTCTCCTTGAATCTGATTAAAGGTTGTCTACAATTTGGCAAAGTTGGTCTAGTTGAGAATAACCATGCCTAGGACATTTGTGCAATAAGTAGTATTATCAGCCTATGGTGATGTCTAAGGGTTCATGTATCCCTTGTTTTAATCCTTATATTTTCCTTCTTAAGTTAGACACTTGAGAGTACATTTGATATTTGTAATTGAACACTTCAAGCATTGTACACCATTGTCTAATAGATTCTGATTCTAAGGACTATTAATAGTTCTCTACTTCCCTAATGAGTGTCCTAGGAAACAACTTAAGCTTATACCACTCATTTTCTATATTCTTCAAGGCACATGCATCTTGGAAATCTTGAAGATGGTTTTGCAAATATTAGTTATATCCCCCTTCAAACCAAGGGATATTATTCATTTCTAGCCTCTTAATTTGACTATCCTTTATGCGCCCTGTAGGAATTCTCACTACCTCTACAATGTTTAGCATACTTTGAGTAGCAAGCAAAGGCTCATCAAGGCCATGATTTTGGTGCCTATGATGCTCTCTACTAACCCTTTGTTCATGGTGGTGGATCTCTCTTAAACACTTGTGCCCTTGGTCTTGACTTGCCCAATGGTTCCTTTGATTATCTTGGTTCCATCAGTCACCTCCATCACAGTGCCTACTACCCCCTTTGTGGTGATCACAACTATGATCATGATCTTGTTTCTTGTCCACATCCTTTCCATAACTCTCCTTCTTGAATCCTCCTTTGTCATTGGATCCATTCTTGCCAAAACCAAGATTGTGGATCATGGATTGTAGGTTCTGGTTTTGACCTTCTTCACCAAGTCAAAGAGAGGAATTTCACTAAATGGAAACCCCCTAGAGAAGGCTTCTCTACCATATTTTTTGTACAGAAATAATGGGAAATCATTGAACCACTTTTCCTTCATAGATTCATAGCACTATTCTAGCTATCGATCCTTAAGACATTGTGCCTTAGTGGGATGATAATCCCTAGTGTTACTATCCTACACAACATACTTAGCCTGAAGTCCCTAGAGACCCAATTATATAAGCATTTCTTGGAGCATCGCAAGAAAAAATCAATTGGGTAGCAAAAAAATGTTTCTCTCCATGTCACACCACCATAGTTGTTCATCCTAGTGTAGGATCAAGGTGAAGTTGGGTACATACTCATCAGGATAAACATATACCACTCGATATTGTTAGGGCACTTGCTAATGTACTCCGTTAGACTTGGATGAAAAATCACTCCTATGAGAAGAAGATATTTTATGTTAGAAAATAAAAATGTAGTGTACTTTTAGAAATTGTTGTAGTTATTTTAAAGTATGATAAGACTCTAGGGTTTATTCCAACAATTTTGAATAATTTTCACTAAATCCTAGGTAGCACACATAACAACTAAAATGTCCCTGACAATGATGCCAATGATGAGCAACGAGGTACTCCTATGGCCAATGATATTGATCAAAAGCGTTCATGTGTAATCTAATCAAACTTCGCAAACCTTAAGTTCCTAAGTATACTAGCTCTAGGAACTGAAATCTAAATCAGGACAATCATTGTCTTCTCAATTCCACTTATGAGGTAAAAGTGTATGGTTAAGTGCAACTAAAGTATATGATTTTTATCATTTTATATTTTATAATTTTAATCATCTAAAACAAGAATTAAAGGTAGTAGAATTTAATATCTAATTAATCTACTACCTAGATAGCCTAACACAAGCATACATTCCCACTCTCTAGACACATCCTAAACACATATAGCACTGTTGGTTTACCAAATGTTATGCATTTCTAGGTTACCAAGAGCTTCATGTAAGATTGAAGTGGTCATGCTTATGTTCATTAATAATTGAAAATTAATTACTTAATTAAAGTGCATTAAGGTAAAGTGCATGAATATTAAATTCATTAAAGGAAACATTAATCTATTCTTAGTTATTCAAGGATTATCAAAAGGGCTTGTCTTTATTTCCATCACCTTACTATGTTGAAGTACATTAGTGCTTGAATAAATATCCCTACACACTCAAAATCCTACTATGGGCACTTAGAAATATTCTAACTCTAGAATGGCCAAACCACAAGAACTTTGTTAGTCTATTCAAAAACTAATTCAAAACCATGTACCCAAGAACTATATTTATAGGTCAGCATACATCTCATGATATTAAATATCTGGCATTGCTTCTTGGAACCTGACATCACGTATCCGATATAGAAGCTCCAACATCAGATATCTGATCTTGGAGCTAGTCAAAATGTGACTCATCAAGTTCCAAGTGAGACATATGATTATTAATGCTGTGTATTTATGACTAAGTAATATAAAAACATGAAAATTAATTATTTAATTAATCTAACTAATAGAAGATAAATCCTAAACTATCCTAAGGATGATGAGTATTGGTTCCTAGCTTGCCATACACATTCTAAACTCACATGCCCATTGCTAGGATTACCAAGTATTATGCTATTGGTTGAACCAAGCAATAACATTATTTGGACTACAAGTGAATATGTATTTACACTAAAAATGAGTCATGCTTATTCCACCAACTGATTAATGTGAATGAAAATGTAAATATTAACTAAGTGTTTAGAAAGTAAATTGCATTGAAAGTAAAGCTATTCTAAGTCAAAGTACTACAATGAATATAAATCAATCTTAATCTTATTGTCATTCATGGAATGTATCTAGGTACAATCTCACCCTAATAAGCTCCTATGCAATTAACTAAAATCCATATTACAAGTACTCACTAACACTAACTATTTTCTAAGATTATGGGAGAAAACTACAAAATTTTGGCTACACTTTTGACTAAATGATGCCTCTATGTAAAGGGCATGTGCATATATATAGGCTTCATGTGACATAGCATCGACACATATGCACCAACATATCCAAGGATGCGTTGATGACATAGCATTGATAGTGATGCACCAATGTACCTACCCAACATATGATGCTTCATCATACCCCCATGACTAGCCAAAAACTTGATCTCAAGTTATATATATATAAGTTATATTACAAAAATTATGGGATAACTAAGACTAGATTAGCATCCATTACAAAACCTAAGTGTTGCATTACAAAATTTTATTCAAGTGGATGCATTACAACATAATAAAAAGACTAGATAGACATCAAATTTTGCAAGATTACTGAAGTCTTCACAAAATTGTTTATGATGAATCTTCATGTTGTTGCTAGGGGGAACAATTTTTCCAACCTTCATTGTTAAGTTGACGCTTCTCTTTTATGCAAAAGGTTTTAAAGGATGGACTAAAATTTCTCCTCATCATCCCATGGTTTTCTAGGCTACAAACATCTGATTTTTAAGCTTTAATTACTATATATGTAATTTTTCCAACCTTCATTGTTAAGTTGACACTTCTCTTTTATGCAAAAGTTTTTAAAGGATGGACTAAAATTTTGCCTCATCATCCCATGGTTTTCTAGGCTACAAACATGTGATGTTTTAAGCTTTAATTACTATATATGAAATTTGTTAATGGGAATATCCTCCTTTCTCCTCCTCTTGGACTCTTTTCCTTGCCTTGTAAAAGACCTTCAACCTTAGACATTCCTTTGGCATCATCTACAATTACCAAATGATCAATGTTAGTTTTGATAAATTTTCCTTGATGATTAAGCCTTTTCAAATTTCTTGTCAACTCAAACTTATAAAAAATTTCACATTTAAGCTCAAGGTGACTACAAAATAATATTCCCAAGCTATGAGGTAACTAAAATCCTCAAGTTATTTAAGTCATTTTGGTTATTTTTACTATTAGTTAACCTAATGTTTGAAATTAAGTATCAATTACGAACAATGGGTAGTCCCTACATCCAATCATACAAATCACAAGCATGTACAAATGGTCTAGTCAAATTTCATGGACACCTTTTACCTAAGTGAGTTTTATCCTAGATAGTCAAACCTAAGGGTACTCGTTTTTGACTTCCAAATCATCACTTATATTAGTTCTATCTCAACGGCTAAGTGTGATTGAGATGTAAGATATTTGTATTTATGATTTTATTATTTTTTATCTTTAAGAATATTGAAAAATAAAGTACTTAAATTATTAAACCTCAAATAATTAATGGCTAAAATATTCTAAATGTAGAGTATCCATTCCCACTTTCCATACACACCCTAAACTTATACTAGCACTACTAGGTTACCAAGTGAATATTAGCCCCCAAGATAAATGAACTCAACTCCGAAAGTTCATAATTTTTCAAACAATAATAATCAAATGTCTAGTTTACAAGATATTGAAAATGCACCAGACTATTGCAAATTACAAGGTACCAAGATGGTCAATAAATATTAAATTTAGAAATATTGAATTATAAAAGCATTAAAAATTAATCAAAATTAATGAGAAGTAGTCCCAAAATCATACATAAATTTAAAGAAGTTTCCCATAATGTCCTTGAATATGTGATGTTTTGATTAAGAGCCATGATCAACAAAAGTCATGCAACTGGGTCCTTCCCAAAGTAAGCTCCTACCATAATGCTTATACATAACCACTTCTATAAATGTCTATGCTCACCTTAAAATTTAACTATGGATCATGTCTTTATTCCAAACAACACACAACTTCCTTGGTTAGGATCATGTAATATACTATACAAAATCATTAGGTACATATTTTCATGTAGCAATGAGGTAAATAGTAGGATGATAAGGGATTACAAAGATTGGGATGTGAGGTACCTAACGATTTTCACACTAATTTCTTGTGTCAATTGTGATTAATATTATCATCATACCTCTCCATCCAAGTTTCAAACCAAGTCCATATAATTAACAATGGTCTTGCATTGATGTATCCCGTCTTGCCTACCATCATTAGTCCATAACAACCACAACAAATAAAAATCACTTCAAAAATGGTAGAAGGAAGTAGTTTTGCATATTATTGTGGCCTTAGTTAAAGGGATGTCTGTAGGAATGGGTAACATGTCTTCCTAGCCCCATAACCAATACTTGTATCTTAAGAGATCTTTAGAGAGGTTTGTTTACTTCCATCTTTTTTTTTATTTGCTATGTGGATACCACATGTTTCAAAGACATACTTTCTTTTACATTCGATAAGAAGATTGATGATATGTTCCATGAGGAGTCATAGGCCTCAATAAGGATGTTAAAAAGAGAATGCAACAAATCCCCTTGAGGTCACACCCTTTTCCTTCCTACTTGATCTTTCTTCCTTTCTTCAAGGTACAATGATCACTAGCTAATTTTAGTTTCAAGTAAGAAGAACCATATTGCTTTCATCATAAAGTCTTCTTATTTATAGAACTGAAGGGATGGATGATGTGGTTTTACTACTTGCATAATTATTTACCTAATCATCTTGATAGCATAGGACAAGGACCAAACACATGGTATTGACTTCTGCATCATGAATGATAAAAATATTAACAAAACATAGTAACTATCAATAAAACACAAAGGAAATGTTTAAAAAAATATAAAATTAAAAGAAAAAAGATAAAATAACAAGAAATGGAAAACATATTAAGAATTGGAAAAATTCGAAGAAATAGGGAAATGATAAAAACTTGTAAAATAAAAAGTGAAAATGCACTTATCAATTCTTATTTCAAGATGGTGCATTTGCCCCATGACTAAACTCATGGGTAAGCATTTAGAAAATTCACCACACATTCCATTGGTTATACATCATACGTTCCTCATTTGAACTTCTTCTTTGTCATTGCACCATCATAGGAATAGTGTTTGTCATTTTTGTCTTGGTGTTCAATTTTGTTATCCTAAACATAAATATTTGATAATGATTGTAATTTCATACACTTAGGATCCTAGTGTTTGTTTGTGTTTGTGTTTGTGAATGTTAATAGTTAGTCAATAATCCCATACCTTCCCAAAATTTTGTAAGAAAATTATTCTTTCTTTTGTTCACTCAATGACAAGTTTTCATTTAGTTATAGGTGTATGATGACTCATGTTTTCTTGGGTTTCATTGACATAGCCCTATCAACATGACCCCATCGACGTAACTACATCGACATGGGATTTGATGTATTAACGTGGCCTCATCAATGCAATGTCTATTTTCACCTATAAATACATCCTCGCTCATTGTGTTTATGACATCTTTAATCATAGTTGTAGCAAAGCTCTTATAGTTTTCTTGCTTGAAAGTTAGAATTTTTTTTAATTTCTTACCAATAGAGTTAAGAAGTGTACGAATCTTTATTTGAGCACTATTATACCTAAGCACAACATTGTATACGACAATAAATATGAGCCTTCTAATAAACCTTGTAGCAGTTCAAAATAGAGTTATTTCTTACATATGCATTTAATGTTTTATGTAATTTTCTTTAATGCTTTAAGTAATGAAGTAATCAATTAAGCTAAATTAAATAGCAATTAATTAGGCACATAAGTACAACCACTTCAAACATACGCTTGGTGCTTTATAATCCTAGTAACACTTAACGTTTGGTAACCCAATAGTGTTAAACGTGTTTAAGATGTGCATGGCAAGTGGGAATAAATGCTTATGTTAGAATTAGTTAGGTTTAGCAAGTTAGATTAAATTAGCAACTTAATTATTTTATTTTATACATTATTCTTTACCTTTAGGTGACTTAAAATATAAAACATAAAAATGATAAAATCACATGCCTCAATTACACTTAATCATACCTTTTCATTTCATAAGTGTAATTAGGAAGACAATGATTGTAATTGTTAGTTTTGCTTCCTAGAGACCAGTGTACTTAGAAGGCTATAAGTCCATGAACTTTAACTAGATCATGCATGAACTCTTAGTGATTCATATGGTTAGGTGTACAGCCTAATCACTTCTCATCATTGGTGTTGTTTTCAAGGACTTATAGTTTGATATGTGTGCTATCTATGACATAGTGAATATTATTTAAGATTTTTGGAATGAACCCTAAGATCACAATCATTCAAAATAATAATAATAATAAATATAATTAAAGAACACTAAATTTTTCTCTAATCTAAAATGTCTTCTTCTCATAGAAATGATGAATCACAATTGCTAATGCCCCAAGAATTCAAAGTGGTGTGCACTCATCCAGATGAGTTTGTACTTGATTTCACCTTCATCCTGCATCAAGATGAATAGTTATGATGAAGAGATATAGAGGGAAATGTTGTGTTGCCTCCTAACCAATCTATTCCTGGGGCTACTCCAAACTCTTAAGAGGTTGGGCATCTAAGATCTCCATGATGAATATGTTGTGTAGGACCATGACTATTGAGACTACCAACCCATAGAAACACAATGCAAAAGAGATCAATACTAGGTGAAACACCATAAAGCTACGAAGGGAAAATGGTTCATTAATCCCTTGTTCCTAATAAACCAAAATGAAAATGAGGATCCTTCCTCTGGGTATTCTCAACATGAATATTCTCCACCACTTGACTCTAGTGAAGGGGGCTTGAACCCAAATCTATAGTCCACTATCAATAGTTGAGGTTCAAGCAAAAGTGGGAGTCAAGCCAAGGGCTCAGGCAAGCATCATGATGACAGTAAACTTGATGATCATGGTAATGATAAGTAGAGATAAGGTGGTAGATACCATGGTGATGGTAGTCCTCCTTCCTCTTCATCCTCTTCATTTGCATCTTCTTATTCCTCCTCTGAATCTGATCAGAATCATAGGAGATGAAACTATGATGATAGTGAATAGTAGGAAAATGATCGTATGCCCCACCATAAATGAAGGGGTAGTAGAGGACATCATAGGTGACATCAAAATTATGATGATGATGAGCCTTTACTAGTAACTTGAAGCATGTTGAACATTACAAAGATAGTCAAAATTCCAACCAAGCATGTCAAAGATAGCAAAATTAAGAGGTTGAATATGAACAATATCCTCAACTTTGAGGAGGGATATAACTCAGATCAACATACCCATCTTTAAGCCTTGCATAATGCCTATTCCTTTTAGAACATAGAAAACAACTGGTAAAAAATTAAGCTATTCCCCAAGATACTCATAAAAGAAACAAAAAGTTGGTACCACTCCTTGGAACTAGAATTAATTCATAGATGGTGTATGATACTTGAGCTATTCAATGATAAATATTAGATGTACTCCAAAGTGTCCAATTTGAGAAAGAAAATCCAAGGTTGGTGACAAGGAACACATGAACCCTTAGATGTAGCCATAGGCAAGTATTATTCCCTTTTTCATAGATGTCCCAACCATGGTTATTCTCAACTAGAGTAGCTTAGCCATATCATAGATGGGCTCCAACCAAAAACAAGGAGAACTCTTCTGGTCTATGCCCAAGGGAGACTATCAGAACTAAGAGCCCATCATATTCAAAGGTTGATTGGGCAAGTTGTAAAAGAATAAGGTGAGTTGAGAAAACAAGAAAGTGTTGAGGAGTATAACTAGGATCATTCCATTAGAAAAAGGAAGGTATGATTTTGTAATAGTGAGTGGGATGCATCACTTGATGAAGTGCTATAATGAAAAACCTTGCCAATTCAAAAATCTATGTCTAAAATTTTCACTAAGGTTGATAAAATGTGGGAATCTTTGGATGAAAAATTTCAAAGTACTTTAAAAATTACAAAAAAAATCCAAATAATAAGGTGGTGATCATGACCGTAGGAGAAGAAAAGAAGCTAAACATGCCTACCAAAGGGGTAAAGGAAAAGCTACAGTAGTAGAAGGGGTTGTAGAGTCAGAATTGAATGATGATGGTCGGTGTGACATCTACCAATATGAACATCCTAAGGGAAGTTTTCTTGTTATGTCACACTTACAGGAGTCTGGGATGTATGCTCTAAATGATAAACTAGCACAAAGACAAGCCCCCATAAGGTTGCCTTATCCTTAAGAAAACCCAAGGTAGTTCCACCAACAACAACAAGCTTATTATCCAAGTGGAGCTTCACCACAATTGTATGAGAAGTATCAATAGTGATAACATCCATAGTCATGAGGGATGCCACCACCTAGGTAGTAGTACCCTTATAGGTAGTCATATCTATATTGATACTATGTTCAGCAACCCATGTCTTTGCATGACTCTTCCAATCATGCTTCTTTCTATAATCACTAATACCCTCTAGAGTATTACATAACTCATTCTCCATATCCTAAAGGGGAATTCCCATATTCTTATCATCCTCTTTATCCTTTAGCACATGTTCCTCCACCCTCAATCCAATTACCACCTACTCCATCCATGTAGGATGAAATTTCCATGCAACCATAACAATGTAATGCTACTAGGGCTACTAACTTACAACTAGCTTCTCAATCAAGTGGTTTGAACCCGAAATCCCATGAAAGGTCATTCTTTCAAACCAATAACCCTAGAAAGCCCTCACCAACTTATGTAGTTGGTCATCCTATGTCTCCTTCATTCTATACACCGATTCCTTTCTTAAGCCCTTTAAACCAAATGCCTTCCAAGATCTACATAGTCATGTTAACCCATGTTGTATTTGATTAGACCAAGGCTAGAAACCTTCCTAGGAAAGGATTTGATCTTGGAAGTCCTCTCATCTACTTGCATATTGAAGAAAATGAGCTATGTAAGCCATTTCTCGATTCACACTTTGAGGTTAACCTGATTTCTAATGAAATGTACAATGTCAGAACCTGTCACCTCTTAGGAAGAGCAATATTTATTTAGAATTGGTAGATCAATCCATTATTGTTCCCATGAGATTAGTGGAGGACATTGTAACCACTATCTATGGGTGGTTGTATCTTGCCAATTTCCTAGTGATTAAAGTTGACAATTGCAAAGAGAACATTCCAATCATTATGGGAAGGGCTTGGATGAGCATTGTTGATGCACAAATGAGCATTAAATATCTTTCCCTAGATATTTCTAAGAAAAATGCATTCGGAAAGATCGAGAAGAAGAGAGTGCCATGCATCATGTATAGTAATACTAGGTATAATTGTATGTAGAAACTCTAGTCTATCAAAAGTATATCAATCAAAGAATGTAGACAGTGTGAAGATGAATATGAAATCCAAAAGTTCTTGTATGTAATAGCCACAAAACATGAGGATACCTAGTGGCTGACAGCTGATTCTTAAAGTATCACACTCTACATGGAACCTATTAAGAGCCTAACTTCTGCCTATGTTGAAGGCATGGATGAACTGGAGCACATTCATTACCAAATCTCTAATGATGAACCTAATGATACCAAATGGGGAGAGTTTGAAATCCCTAAAAATTTTTAACATGAGCCCTTAGAATTGAAAATTCTACCTACTAGCATAGAGTATGCATTTCTGAAAAATGGTAAGCTGGTGATAATCAATTTCAATATTGCTCCTAAATAAAAAAGGATGTGGTTGAAGGTGGTTAGCAAATGACAAAAAGCCTTTTCTTGATCATATCCTTAGCTCACAAGGATTGATCATAGAATATGCCAACATCACATCTATATTAATCTGGGTATGAATCCAAAGAGGTGGATGCAGTGGGAACTAAACCCCAAATTGAAGCAAATCATGAAAGAGAAAATTGAATAACTCCTTAAGACAAGGTTCATCTATCCAATTCCAAATAGAAAGTGGACTATCCCGCTTGTAATTATGCCAAAGAAATATGGAAATTTTTGAGTCTATATCTATTTTAGGCTATTGAGCATGAGAATGTTCAAAGATCATTTTCCATTATCATTTGTGGACCAAGTATTGGATACTATTTCTAGGCATTGTTATTTTAGCTTTCTAGATGGTTATAGTGTCTATAATCAAATTCAGATCATGCCTGAGAATCAGACCAAAACAATATTCACAAGTCCTTGGGGGAATTTTTCATATCATAAGATGCCCATTGGTCTATGCAATGCCCCTGGAACTCTCTAATGTTTGGTCCTAAGTATCTTTCAACAATAGATTAGTACTGGGATAAAAGTCTTCATGGATGACTTCTCCACCTATGGTGCTACATTCAAGCAATCCTTGGACTACCTTGAGTAAGTGCTTAAAATTTGCATGGAGACTATCTTTGGCTTAATTGGAAAAAAATCCATCTGATGGTCTAGGAGGGCATTATGTTGGAACACAAAATTTTTCAAGCAAGGATTGAGGTGGACCCTAAAAGGATTAGAGTCATCCAAGGAATAACCTATGAACTGAAAATCATTAAAGATGTTTGGTCATTCCTTAGACACACTAGTTGCTACGAATGGTTCATACATAATTTCTCTAAGATCAAAAAACCATTGATCAAGCTCATAAAGAAAGATGTTCCATTCATATGGATTAGGAAATGCAAAAAGACATTCTAGCAGCTTAAGGAGAATCTTGTAGAGACTCCAATTCTATGGGCATCTGATTAGTCCTGTCCATTTTACATTATCATGGATGCATCAAACTATGCCTTGGAAGCCATGCTTACACAATTGGATGATCAAAAACATCCATATAACATCTACTATGCAAGCTCAATTATTGTGGATGCACAACTCAATTACACCACAATAGAGAAAGAGATAATGGTTATGGTGTATGCTTTGAAGAAGTTAAGATACTATGTGCTCAGATATAAGGTGTTTATGCACACTGACCATAGTGTCATTTGCTTATTGATGAATAAACCAATGGTGAGCCCTCATGTCATATGATGACTAATGATCTTGCAAAAATTTGATCTTATAATGGTAGATGATCAGATAGCTAGGGCATAGACTTGTCTCAGTTATGAGAATGTGGTCAGTGTGCATAAACACCTCTCAGTTATGATTTGACAACTAAGAATGTGGTTGTTGATCACTTGTCTCAGTTATGATTTGACAACAAAGAAGATGAGTCCACTCTTTGATCAATTTCCTAATGAACTCCTCTTTGCCGATGTAATCAATAAACAAGTGTTCACTGAATCAAAATGATACAATGGCATCCTCACATATCTTCCCACTCAAGAGATGTCACAAGAGTTAGATCACTAGAAGAAACAATAATTTCTTCATCAAGCCAAATGCTTCATGGAGATTAATAGACACCTTTATAAGGTGTGTGCCAATACCTTAGTTCATTGGTGTGTTCTTGATGCTAATCAACTATGCATTCTTCAAGATGCTCATGAGGGTCCTTATGGAGACCACTATGCAAGGAGACATATGGTTATTAAAATCCTGATAGTAGAGTACTATTGGCTAACATTCTTCAAGGATTCTCACCAATTCATCTACTTTTGTAAACACTGTAAATAAAATGGTAGGATAACCACTCAAATGAAGAGACCTCAGTAGTGGGTCTAGCCACAGGAACCCTTTAATAGCTAGGGCATAGACTTTATGGGTCCCATCACACCCATGTCAAATTGAAAGATGTACATAATAGTCATTGTTGACTATTCTATCAAATGGGTAGAAGGAGCAATCATCACTAATTACACATCTTCCACTACTACTTTGTTTGTATAATAAAATGTTGTAAAAGGGTTTGGAATGCCACATGCACTAATTTTTGATAATGATACTCATTTTATAGGTTTTACTTTTTGCAAGCTCATGCAATTCTTGAGGGTTGAACATAAATTAACAACACCATACCTTCCCTAAGCCAACAGTCAAGAAAATTTTACCAACAAGGATATCACTAAAATCTTAACAAGAACAATTAGCAAATATAGAAGAGGCTAGAGCACAAAACTTAACAATGCCCTCTAAGCATATTGCTCAACATGGAAACTTTCTATAGGCAACTCTCCCTATGAGTTGGTGTATGGAAAATTACCAACTCTTCAAATTCAATCCAAGCTCTATACACTTTCAATAGCCTATGGCCTCGAACTTGACCTAAGCCTAGCACAAAAAGAGAGATTGATCAACCTTAACATGCTAGGTGAAAATTGATTGGTGGCCCTATCCTAGAATGAAGTGCACAAAGCATTTAATAAACAACACCATGACCTTATGATAAGAAAACATTAAATTTCAACCTAAAGACAAGGTCCTCTACTGAAACCCCACACATGTACCTTAATGAACTAAGTTTTAAATGTCATGGAAAGGGTCTTATATAATTTCTGAAACCTTTTCCTTCTAGGGTCATGTTGATTTACAAACCTAAAAGTCTGAACAAAAAGTAATTGGCCAACATGTAACAACTTAAACCTTTCCATGAGCCCATCCAAGCCAATGCACATAATGCCTTCTCAAATGGATGAAGTAACTCAATCTTTTAGATCTCCTCCTTTCAAATTATTCATGGGGGAGATGGCCATCCATGCTAACTATATAACTGGCTCTTCAATTTTTCTACCTTTTTGTTTCACAATATATTGTTTTAGACTTTGTTGTTTTTACATTTTTTTGTTTTAAACTTTTCTATTTTTCGAAAAAAATTTTACAACATCATTAGTATGTTTTATTTTATTTTTTTGAATATTTCTTCAATTCTTATATATTTTAATTTATTTTTGTGTGAATTTTTTTTCTTTTCTAATAAAGTTCTTTATTGCCAACAAGACATAGTGATGCTATAACTGTTTGTTAATGGTGGTTTATACCTAATATTTCTAATTGCTAATGTTTGTTTCACAATATATTGTTTTAGACTTTGTTGTTTTTACATTTTTTTGTTTTAAACTTTTCTATTTTTCGAAAAAAATTTGACAACATCATTAGTATGTTTTATTTTATTTTTTTGAATATTTCTTCAATTCTTATATATTTTAATTTATTTTTGTGTGAATTTTTTTTCTTTTCTAATAAAGTTCTTTATTGCCAACAAGACATAGTGATGCTATAACTGTTTGTTAATGGTGGTTTATACCTAATATTTCTAATTGCTAATGTTTGTTTCACAATATATTGTTTTAGACTTTGTTGTTTTTACATTTTTTTGTTTTAAACTTTTCTATTTTTCGAAAAAAATTTGACAACATCATTAGTATGTTTTATTTTATTTTTTTGAATATTTCTTCAATTCTTATATATTTTAATTTATTTTTGTGTGAATTTTTTTTCTTTTCTAATAAAGTTCTTTATTGCCAACAAGACATAGTGATGCTATAACTGTTTGTTAATGGTGGTTTATACCTAATATTTCTAATTGCTAATGTATGGTTTCTATTTTTGAACTTTGATGAAAAATGACTAAGACAAGGTTCCTTTTCATGGAATAGGTACTGAGTCCATGTCATCCACCCATCCACCAACTCTATGGTTTTCCTAGTTTTGGAAATATGAGGTTCCTTTTTCATTAATAAAACTTTAATGAACTTATGACCTTGGTAGTTTTCAAACTTGGGAAAGATTCAAAGCTTTCAAAATGATGTGACTTCAAGAGGATTCAATACTCTTTATTCTTCTCTACTTACTTAAGTGCATGTGTGTTTTCATGGATTTCATATCGTTCCATGTCAACCAATAATAGAAAGTTAAATAAGTCTTTGTATGGTGTGGTTCCCATCTAAAAATTCATAAAAAAACATAAAATCAAAGAAAAAAAGAAAGAAAAGAAAAAAAACATTATGGAAATTCAAATCACACTCCTTTGACAAAATAACTAGGTTACAAGCATTGGTTATGGGACTAGAAAGACATGTTACCCATGCTTGAAGATATCCTTTAACAAAGGCCTTTACCACTTCCTACTTCTCTTTTCTTCAAAAATAAAGGTCGGTGATTATCTATGGGAGAATTCTTGTGTCTCAAGGGATGGACTAGTCCTAGAGTGGAAATGCAAAGTCATTGAACGTGGTTGATTTTAGTCTGGACTAAGAATGGACTTTTATTAGGTCATTTAACCATAAACCCCATAGGGGACTTCATGTAACCATGATTTAGAAATCCATTCCTCTCTATCTCACCCATCAATGCTTTCCATAACTCACCTCACTATTGGTTTTCATGCTTTTGTTCAATGTCTTAGTTTGATGTGTTAAAATTCTTTAGATTCTTTCAAATTCGGTCCTTAACTTTTGTAGTCATTAATCAACTGTGGGGTCCATGAACTTCTTCGGATGAGGCTATGCAAGGGAAGAAATGGGCATAAGCCTACTATCGGGAGGAACCACTTGCATAGCTCCTGGTTAGGGTAGTTAAGTCCCTTATCCTTAGACATTTTTGCAATCAAATCTTTTGCATTCTTGATCACATACATCCAACCATGTGCTCCTTAAGGAATTTATTCAATCATTCTCCATCTTTTGTGAAATCTCAAGTCCTCCTCATATATCTCATTATGTTCTTGGCTTCTTGTCCTTCCATTTGATTCCAATTTCAATCAAAAACTCCTTCTATTTTTTAAATTTTGACTTGGTCAATAGTGGTCAATATCCATGTCAACTAGGCCCAATCAACATAGCTAACCACATCGAATAGGCCTCGTTGACATGGCCCAGTCAATGTATGGGAAAAATTCTATATATTATGTCCACCACTTAGGAATTTTTTTCCATTTTCTTCAAATGTAAGAGGAGTTTTTATACTTTTTTAGAGCTTAAAACCTTCTAGAGTCTATAACTTTTAATTTTTTGTCCAATTCACTCCATTCTTCAATCCTATAGCTTCTGGAGGTATGATTTATGTCATGGGGATCATAAACATTAATTTTTTGATAGGAAATTTTTCTAACTTCCCCATAGGTTTAATGAATAAAATAATATTAAATCATCAACCTATGGAAGTTAAACCCTTCCAACACACTCTGGAAACCTATTTAATCAAATAATAATAAAATAATTTTGATATAACGAAACCAATCATGATCACAACTTAGCCACATATAACTACCCCAATAGATAAGGTATTTCAAATGTTTCAATGCTACACAATAAGTGCTAATCCTTGGTCATGTTTCGATTATAGATGACACTAAAACTAAAATTCTTACAAGAAGGAGGACCATCCCAACCAAGGGACAAACAACCTAGAGCTAGAAGAAAGCGACAAGAACAAGCCCAGGAATAGGCAGTAGAAACTCATGCAACAGGACCTCTTAAGGAGGATCCCAATGTGGAATCTATTTGATAGATTCCCTACAGAGTAATCATAATTGAACAATTCCTTCAAGATGAGGTGCCAAGACTTAAGGTCGCATTGACTCAAGCCTGCCTTGATTAGATCAAGCCTCATGACATAAAATGTTCAGTTTTCTAAGAATTAAACTTTGGACCATTCTTATAACATGCTCCACCATAAGTCAAGAAACAGTTGCAGAACTCTCCCATGTGGCCAATCATCACTTCTAATGGGGAATGGTCAATGGAAAGACATCTCTTTTGGAACAGTAGGCAAGTGGAAGCCACTATGAACATTAAGGATATTCAAGTATCTTACTCGGTGGAAGCCATTATGTAGGCCCTTAGGTGCATGATATTAGAACAATTTTAGTAGAGATATCCACACAGAAGACCTAGATGTAAAGAAGGAGTGGACCTAGTGATGTTATGGAGTGGACTTCAAGGGGTATGGTGCAATCACTCTAGCAAATCATGTATATTTCAAGAGAGTGGCCTATCCGCTCAATCTAAAAATGAGGCCCAACAAGGTAACTACCTTCTCTGCCCATGTGTGTGTTACTTTGAGTGGAGAATTCTTTTTCAAGCTTCCATAGTTGATCTATCTAGAGATAGAGAAGCAATTTAAGGAAATCGAACATGGAAGAAAGGCCCTATCCTTTTTCTACCTCATCAGAAAACTATGTAAAATGGAAAGAATAGTTTGCTATGCCAATGATATAATTAGGCATGCTCCTTTTTCCTCTTAGGTAGAAATGATGAAAGACAACAGCCCTATCACAACCAAGGAAGAGGAGCCGCAACCACCACCTCCATCGCCCACTCAAGAAACAGCACCATAGTTCCACATTGCCCTTGAAAAAATGCATAAGATCTAAGAAAAAATCTTGCATGAGAAAGAGCAGTGATCAGGAATGAGTGGTGGTGATTCATCTATGTATCATCTAATGATGAGGCACCTCAATGAAATGGCTTGAACCAACAACCAAATGAAGGAAGGTGGGCCAACTTTCTTAGCCCAAAGAATGTAGCTACCTACAAGATCAAATCCTAGGACTCAAGAGGTAACAATCTCTCTCTCAAAATAGTAGAAATTCCTATAAATATTTAAAAATGCTACTACTTTCTCTGTTCATTTGATGGATGATGAGGAGGAAACTATCTAGGTGATGCAACATCATAGGCAAGAGATAGATGTAATGGTGGTTACTAATAGAGTTTTTGTACTAGATGTTTCTACACTCAAATATGTACAAAAATTCATAGAAATAGTTAGCAGTAGACTAAGCATAGCCCAACATGAGGAGTTGCTAAAGTGACTAGTGGGAACTAGGCAATCAATTTCGGATGTCTTTGACCATCCAGATACAATCACTACAACCTAGTCAAAGGTATTAGAAGAAAGAGACAAATGCATTATCATGGAAAGGAAATTAGAAATAGCCCAGGCCCAAAAACAATGCCTAACTATAGAGGTTGCTAAATTAAGAGCCCGCCTTTCCGATGTTGCATTCCTCAGTCCTATATTGATCCATGATGAAGCTTTTGACAACTTTAGAATAATCTCAATAAGGTTCATGAAATGAAGGAGAGAGTGATCTTAAATTAGTCCTTGGCCAATGTCACCATGCATAATATCCAAAAGTCCTTAGAACAAACTTGCTAGGAGAATATCACTTTGATCGTAGAAAATGACCACCTACAAAATGTTGATGAGCAAAAGCAGAAAATGCAAGATTTTATCCATTAACATCAAGAGTAGCTAACTAGAGTGAATACTAAACTAAGAATATTGATAGCTAAAAATAGAAATCTCTCCATTGAGTAAGTCTGAACTCTTTCTGAGACATCTACAATAGAGGTAGCTTCTTGGAAAAATGAGGCTTTCATGTTTGAGAGAGTCAAAAATCACTACAAAGATCACGTTGATCTACAAAATGAAATCAATGAAAAAAATATTTAAATGGTGAAGAAAAAAGTTAATATGGTCCTTTAGCAACTTAAGAAATGAAGTGATGTCTGGTAGCCTATCTTTGATAGGCTCAATGACTACAACAAGGTAGAGATCTACATGATGAAGCTAGATATTGAGAAGATGATGGAGTACATGAAGCTTACTAATCTTCATTATGCAAATCTAGTAATGCTGACTATGAGACATCCACAATATGAATTGGAGAAATAGGTGGCTAGTTCGTAGTTGTTGTACAAAACTAGGTTCAAACATCATGAAGATGCTAGGTATAAGCTTGAGGTGGCTAATGTAGAACTCGATGCTCTTAGGCAACACTTTACTAATCAATGATCTACTATTGAGAACTTGGCCAGTAGAATGAGTGACTACCAGGAGCTATAGAATGAAATGAAGGCATTTGATATTCAATGGAAATTCACTACTTGATTCATCAATGCAAAGGATATGTTCCTAGCAATGTCCTATCCTTGGGATGTTCCCACATTTATGAAGTAGCATGAACTATGAATGATCCTAGAAGTAAGGTGGAGAAGATGAAGGCACTATTGGATGCCTTCCATCTTCCTTCAGAAGTTGCAATTACCACAGGACAACCACCACATGCACCTAAAGTAGAAGAAGGTCTTGTGGAGCCTTAGGAACCTCCACAACATGCAACCATTTGAACTTCTTCCTCATCTTTGTGCCATTAGAGGAATTAAGTTTGTCATTTTTTTCTTGGTATACAATTCTATTATCCTAAACACCAAATGTTTGTAATGATTGTAATTCTATACACTTGGACAGTTGGTGTTTGTTTATGTTTATGTTTGTGAATGTCAATAGTTAGTCAATAATTCCATACCTTCCCAAAATTTTGTAAGAAACTTATTTTCATTTAGTCATGGGGGTATGATGAGTTGCATTTTCTTAGGTTCTATTGACATAGTTGCGTTGAAATGGGATTTGATACATTGACATGGCCTCATCAATGCAATGTCTATTTTTGCCTATAAATACATGCTTACCCACCATGTTTATGACATCTTTGGTCATCATTGTAGCACAGCTCTTGTAGTTTTCTGCTTGAAAGTTAGAATATTTTTCTAAGTGCCTATAGGAGTGAAAGAGTGTATAGATATTTGTTCAAGTACTATTGTACCTAAGCATAGCCATGTGTGTGACAATAAATATAAGCTTTCTAATAAACCTTGTAACACCTCAAAATAGATTAATTATTTACTTATGCATTTAATGTTTTATGCAATTTCCTTTAATGCTTTATGTAATTAAGTAATCAATTAAGCTAATTAAGCTAAATTAAATAGTGATTAATTAAGCACATAAGTATGACCACTTCGAACATATGCTTAGCACTTGGTAATCCCAGTATCTCTTAACGTTTGGTAACCCAGTAAAGTTAAATGTGTTTAGGATGTGTTCCGTAAGTGGGAATGGATGCTTATGTTAGAATTAGTTAGGTGTATCTAGTTAGATTAAATTAGAAATTTAATTATTTTATTTTATACATTATTCCTTACCCTTAGGAAACATAAAACATAAAAATGATAAAAATCATATGCCTTAGTTGCACTTAATCATACCTTTGCATTTTACAAGTGTAATTGGGAAGATGACGATTGTAATGGTTAGTTTCACTTCCTAGAGACCAATGTTTTTAGAAGGCTATAAGTCCATAGAATTTTACTAGATCACATGTAAATGCTTAGTGATTTGTATGGTTGGACGTAGGGTCTACTTGCTGCTCATCAATGTTGTAGGTTGATGGTATTCAAAAGGGTAGTAGTAGTGCATTAAGGTATGGGTAGTAGAACCATTTGAAAAAATAGATTGTTAAACATAATATCCATAACGATTTAGTTAGCAATAGGGATATTGTTGATTTGTTGATGTCATTCTCCACAATTATGGACTTTACCACTATTGTTGATAGTAATCTTAAGGTTGATAAGGAGTCCTACTGGGATAGTACAATTGGTTGTATGACTGTCTATAATTACTTTATGGATAAGGTTATCTCTTAGGCATCTACTTTTCTGCAAACTTGGGATTCAAAGGAAAACCCCAAACTCTTGTAGATGTAACATTACTAGGCAATAGTCCTTTCGATATTCATATTTATAGATGTCACATCCATCTTTCTCTAAATTTGAGTCTACAACCTCTTCTAGTATAGTTATTTTTCCTTTTTTTTTATAATTGTCCTTTCATGTTCTCTTATTCTTTTTCCTCTTCTTATCTTGATCACTTAATGCTACTTTCTTTACCTTCTCCTCTATTATTTTTAAGTTGGTTGTAACTTTGTTATCCATTAACTCTCACATCTTATCTACCCTTACTTCAATCTTAGTAATATACTTTTTTATTGATAAGTTTTTATGTGAAATCAACTCATCAAAAGTTGCCTCTTCTTACTAATCATAAATATTGATCTCTTTTTTTTAAAGGGTTGGATTTGAATTATATTTCTGAATGCTCACCCTTTTACACAACTCTCCTTCTTCTTTTCCAACTTGTTCAATTAACATTTGTATCTGATGGACTCTTAGTTTTGATCATCTTTCTTGGGCATAGATCCAAAGGGCCTTCCTTATTTTGTTATGAATCTCATCTATGATGTGACAAAGCTCCTCTTTTTGAGAAAATCCATAGCCTCAATATCTATGTAGTAGAGAATAGTATTTTCCAAATGCCACATCAAGGAATTCATGGTTTTCTTACTTCCATCCTTAGATTTATTTTCTTATATTAAACACTTTTGAATAGATTTGGTATTTCTTGTGGAAGAGCTTAAGCATTATAGACCATTAGTGGATTGAATCTGGATCCAAAAATCTATACCAACTTTCAACTTCTTCTATGAGTATCCTAGAGGAGAGCTTAAGCTTTTGCTACTTACATTTAATATTTTGCAAGGTGAAAGCATCATGGAAGGCTTGTATATGATGCTATGTATCAAATTTATAGCCTCCCTCAAATTTAGAAATGTTATTCATATCAAGTCATATGATGTGGCTTTTCCTTTGATGCCTATGGAGTATTCTAATTTCCTCCATGATTTGTTTCATGCTTCTAGTAGCCAATAAGATTTCATCATCATCAAACAGGTCATGATCATAATCTCTATTTCTATTTGTCTAATTATGATGATCTTTTCTATGCTCCATTTGATACCTTACATCTTGTTTTTCATTTTTATTTCTATCTTCATCTTGATCTCTTAGTGGAGCTCTATCTCCATACCTATGTTCATCTTCACCAAGACTAGACGTTGAAGATGAAAAGGATGATGGTGAACTAGGAGAATCACCATGGCTCCTATATCTCCCACTATGGTTCCTTTCTTCATCTCTTTTAGATTTTTATAACCTAGGCCTTGAGGTCCTCCTTGTTCTCATCATGTGATGAACTATCAACCCTATATGAAGAGGACACATTTTTAGTTCATAATGTATGTGACTTAAAATATTAATATTTTGAAAATTTGAATTGTGAATGCTTTTACAATAATCATTTATAATATAAATAATCTAGATTACTAGCACCATTCAAGGCAATGGTGCCAATGATAAGAAAAAAAGTGTCCCTTATGCCGAACCATATCAATCACAAGCATTCATGTGCAAGCTAGTCAAGTTTTGTGGATTGAATTAGTGTGTCATCTAAATCATTAAGTGTTGATCATAGGTCACTATCTTCTCACTTGGACTAGTGGTAGCTTTGTCACATATAGCTTAGTCCAAAGAGAGGCATATGATTATTGATGTTGTGCAGCTATGGCTAAGCTATATAAAAATATGAAAATTAATTATTTAATTAATCTAACTAATAATAAGAAAATAAATCCTAAACTATCATAGGGATAATGAATATCCATTCCCATCTTACCATACACATCTTGAACTCACATACCCACTACTAGTATTACCAAGTGTTATGTACTAGACGAACGAAGCAATAACACTACTAGGATTGCCAAGCGAATATGTGTTTATGCTCAAAAGTGATCACACTCATTCTACCAATTGATTAATGTGCATGAAAATGTAAATATTAACTAAGTATTTAGAAATTAAATTACATTGAAAGTAAATCTATTCTAGGTTAAAATGCTATAATGAATATGAGTCACTTTCAATCTTATTATCATTCATGGAATGTGTTTAGGTATAAGTCCATGTTGTGGGTACTCATTGACTATTTGCTAAGATTACGAGAGAAACTGAAAGAGTTTGGCTACACTATTGACCAAATGGTGCCTCTATGTGAAGGGTGTGTGCATATACATAAGCTTCGAGCAACTTAGTGTCAACGCATTCAAGGATACTTTGATGGGCCTATGTTGATAGGCATGTATCAATGTAGCTACTAGACATATGATGCTGCATCAACCACTTCACAGTCCCTTTTGGATACAAGTACATCTTAATTAATCTATAGTTCACAAGGTTGACTCATGAAAATTCTTTTCCTTCTTTTTCCATCCTATATGTTGATGTGAGTAATTATTCACAATGTATTTTAGTCTTTGGCTCTAGTACTTCATGTGCAATTTGTAAGTTAAATTCATGACTACTTCCTTTTGTTGCAGATTTTATTCATAACTACTTTTGCATGGATTTATTTATCAATTATGGTTACATGCTTTAATGTTTGTCATTCCATCTTTGCATGTTTCATATGACAATCATATAAACATAGTTTTCATGGATATATCTTTCACATATGTTTTTTTTTCTCAGCTAAACCATCATTGAGTCTTTCTAAATCAACAATGTACATCATATTTCATATGTGATGAGTCATAGTTCTGTTGGCTATGTTGACTAGGTCTTATTGACGAGGCCTAATTAATGCAACATATCAATGAGGACTAGTTAGACATTAGTTGAATAGTTAAATTAAATTAGTTAGTCCAACAACTTTATCTCTCTTTAAGTGTTTGATGAGACGCGACATGCATAGTGCCGCGATATCGCAGCTGCCACGATATCTCATCCCATGCGATATCACGTACGCGATATCGTGTCTTTCCTTGCGATATCGCATATGCGATATCGTGGTCCGCCGCCATATCTATAAATATGAGGCAGCACTCCCCTCATTTCCCAATCCTAGCTAGAAGTAGCGA
>MNCI01027175.1:76674-96632 GCA_015680685.1 Gnetum montanum | reverse complement strand
GCTACTTGAGGTAAGGGGTAAGAACATTATCTTTGAGGGGCAACTCGAAATAGCTAAGAAACTAAATGAACACTTGGTTGTTGAAGTTGCCAACTTAAGAGCCCAAATTGTCGATGCCACAATTCTCATCCTACGATTAACAAGAGATGAAGCTATGGAATAGCTTTAGAATAGACTAAAAGGGGTTGAGGGTGTAATGGAGATGGAAGTGTTCTACCAATCCTTGACAAAGGCCACATAGTACAAAATTTAGCAGGCCTTGGATTAGACCCACCAGGAGAATGTCCAATTGACTACAAAAAATCATCACTTGCAAAATGTTGATGAGCATAAGTAATAATTAACTGATTTAATCCATCAACAATAGGAGAAACTAGCCAAAGCAATAATAGAATTAAGGAGATTGACAACAAAAAATAGAAATCTCTCCATGGAGGAGGTTCGTGCACTTCCCCAAAAAATTGTAATTGAGGTAGTTGCCTGAAAATTAGAGGCTCTCAAATTTGAGAGATTTAAGGACCATTATAGAGAATAGGTCAGTCTACAAAAAGATGTAAATGAAAAACACATCTAGTTGGCGAAGGCAAAACTGAATGAAACCCTCTAGAAACTTTAATAAGGAAAAGAGTTGTGGCAACTCATCATTGATGGGATAGACACCTACAACAAAGTGAAAATCCACATGAAGGAGTTGCAAATTGAGGAGATAACGAAGTATATAGTGCTTTCCAATCTTTGTTACATAAATCTGACCATGTTGACTATCGGACAACCATGTTTTGAATTAGAGAAGCAACTGGCCAATTCATACTTACTATATGAAACCAAGTTTAAGAGTCATAAAGACACCAAGTAGAAGTTTGTGGTGGTAAATGCTAAACTCAAATTTCTTAAGGCATGATTCACTAATTAATGATCAACTACTAGGAACTTGTCCAAGAGGATGAATGACTACTAGGAGCTATAGAACACAATCAAGGCATTTGACATCAAATGCAAACAATTCGCTACCTAGTTTGTCAATGTGAAGGAGCTGCTCCCAATCATGCCCTGTCCATGGGATGTCCCCATTCCAGCCCACATTAATCACACTATGTGTATTTTGAATGCTTCCTAGAGTAACGAGGAGAATATGAAGGCATTGCTAGATGCCTTTTTACTTCCACTAGAGGTTGCAATCATAGTAGGACAACCATTTTCAACTTAGCTACTGCACATGCCTGAAGCTAGTGAAGGTCCCTTAGAACTTCAAGAATCACCATTGTCTGGGACTATCTGATCTTCTACACCTCCTACATGCTACTAGAGGATGTGCTATCTAATTTTTGTATACTCATGTCATGGTGTTCAATTTTGTGTTATGAACACCACAATTTTTTGTAATTCATTTATTTGTACACATGGGCACTCAGTTTTGTCAAGTCAAATTGTTTTGTTAGGAGTTAGTCAATAATCCCATACCTTTTCAATTTTGTAAAGAAAATTGAGGACACATTTTCATTTAGTCATGGGGGTATGATGAGCATCAAAGTATCACATTGATGGACCCCCATTGATAGGGCCTCATTTATGTGGTGTTGCCCCATTGATAAAGTTGCATCGATGTAGCATTTTTTATGTCTATGAGGCCCCATCAACATAGTGCTGTAGCAAAAACTATAAATACGAGCTCCTAGCTATGTTTATGGACATCCAAGTCATAGTAGTACCCAAAATCTTGTAGTTTTTACATTCAAAAGTTAGAATATTTTCTTGAGTGATTGTAGCAAGAGTCATTGAGTGTATGGATCTTTATTTGAGCACTATTGTGCCTAAGCACGATAGTGTATGTAGAAATAGAGATAAGCTTCTTGATACACCTTACAGAATGTTGCATAGTTTAGATATTTTATTCATGCATTTGATGCTTTCAATTATTTATTCAATGTTTTCCAGTAATTAAGCTAATTAGGTAATTAAGTGAGATAAGATAGATAGATTAAATACATAAGTATGACTACTTTGAGCATAACACGTATTCTCTTGGTAATCCCAGTAGCATTATTTCTTGGTATCCCTAGTAGCATAGTACTTAGTAGCCTAGTAGTGGATACGTGGGTTCAAGATGTCCATGTAAAGTCGGGCTGGATGCTTATGTTAGTACTAGTTAGAGATTAGTTAAATAGTTTAATTAGCTTAGTTATCAATTGACTTCATCTCTCTCTTTAAGCACCAAAATCATAAAACATAAAATGACAAAAATCATATGCCTCGATTACACTTAACCATACCTTTATACTTCACAAGTGTAATTAGGAAGAAAATGAACAGCCATTAGGGCAAGGTTCGCTTCCTAGAAGACTAGTGTACTGAAAACTAGAGAGTTCATAGAATTCAACTGGATCACGCATGAGCACTTCATGATTCGTATGCTTGGGCATAGCGGTACCTCTTCACTACTCATCATTGGCATTAATTTTGGGAACTCTGTTTGTTGAAACATGTGCTATCTAGGTTTAGTGGATATCATTAATATCATTGGAACCCCAAGGTCAATATCATTTCAAAATAATATAACTACAAAAGCACACTGATATTTTATTTTTTTGCAAAATGTCTTCTTCTTATCACAGGAAAAATGATATAAATCCACTAGTCCCACAAGAGTGCAAAGTGATATATACTTATCTAGAAGAGTGTGTGCCTGATTTCACCTTCATCCTACATCAAGATGAGCAACTGCGATGGCATGATATGGAAGGCAACATTGTAATGCCTTCCGATTGATCTATGCCTATGATGCTACTTCAAACTTTAAAGAAGTTAGGCATCCAAGACCTTTAAGAGTAATATGTTGTGCATGACTACAACTACTAGGACTACCATCCCACTAAAACATAACGAAGGTGAGATTGGCACTAGGAAAAGCATCATGAGGCTATGAAGGAGAAAAAATTTACTAATCCCTTGTTCCTACTAAACCAAGATGACAATGAGGATCCTCCTTTTAGGGGATCTTGACATGAAGATTCTCCACCCCTTGTTATTGATGATGGGAATGTGGCCTTGAATTTGTACTTCACAATCAATAATTCAGGTTCAAGAAAAAATGGTAGTCATGGCAAGGGATTAGACAAGTGTCAAGGTGATAAGAAAACTGATGAACATGGCCATAATAACTAAGGGAAATTGGTAGACATAATGGTGGTGGCAATCCTCCTCCCTCTTCATCCTTTTCATTTGAATCTCTTTCTTCTTCTTCTAGTTCTAAAAGACATTATAGAAGGAACAACCATGATGGATTTGAGCATCAAGGAAATAATACTAATGGCCATGCCCATAATAATCAAAGGGGTAATAGAGGACATCATCAGTAACAACAAAATATTGATGATGATGAGCCTTTGTTGACAACTCAAAGTCTTCTTAACATTATAGAGGTAGTCAAGATTCCAACTAGGCATGTGAAAGATAGTCGGATCAAGTGCTTAGACATGAACAATATCTCAACATTTGAGGGGAAATATAAATCTAATTTACAAAACCATATACAAGCTTTTCATGATGCATGTGCCTTACAAAACATTGAAAAATAATTGGTAGAAACTCAAACTCTTCCCCAGGATACTCTTCAAGGAAGTAGAAGGCTAGTACTTGTCCTTGGAGCCAAAATCTATCTACAGATGGAGTACGACACTAGAACTATTCAATGATAAATATCAGACATACTCCAGAGTGTCTAACCTAAGAAGGAAAATCCAAGGCTAAAAATAAGGAATACATGAACCCTTGGATTCCATCATGGGTATATAGTATTCTCTCTTATGTCAATGCCCTAACCATGGTTATTCTTAGAGGGAAAAACTTAGCCACATCATAGATGGGCTCAAAGAAAAAGCTATAAGAACTATTAGGGTTTATGCCTGAGGGAGACTATCTAAACTAAGAGCTCATCAAATACAAAGGTTGATAGAGCAAGTTGCAAAAGAAGAAGGTGAGTTGTAGAAAAGAGAAAGTGTAGAAGAATATAATAGGGATCCTTCCAACATGAAAAGGGAGGATTCACCACTTGATGAGGTGGTAAACAAGAAAACATTTCTCATCCAGAAGTCTATTTTTGATATTTTGAAAAAGGATGAAAAATTATAGAACTCTTTGGATGAAAAATTTAAAACTGCTATGAAGATTGCTAAAGAATCCAAAGAGCAAAATAATGGTTATAACCACAAGAGGTGGAAAAAAGCTAAACATGTCTACCAAATAGGTAAGGGAAAAGCTGTTGTAGTAGAATAAATTATGAAGATAGACTTCAATGATGATGTTGGATGTGACATTTGTCAATATGAACATCCTAAGCGATGTTGCCCTATGATGTCACACTTACAAGATTTTGGGATGTACGTGTTGAAGGTAAGCACCCAAATGATTGCCTTATCCTCAAGGAAATCCAAAGCAGTTCCACTAGCAACAACAAGCTTACTATCCAAGTGGAGCTCTACCACAACCATATGAACAATATATACAGTGGCACCAACCACAGTCATGGGAAATGCCACCACCAAGATAGTGATACCCTTATAAGTAACCAAATCCATATGAGTACTATGTTCAGCAACCTATCTCTCTACAAAGTTTTGCTAGCCATGCCTCATTCCAACATCACTATTATCCTTTAGAATACCATCAAATGAATTCACCATCTACTTAAGAAAAACATCCATACCCATACCACCCTTCACCATCAACCCATTTACCTCCTACTCCATCCATTTAGGATGAAATTCCCCCAAATCCATAGCAATGAAATGCTACAAGAGCTATACTTTCACAATTGGCCTTCTAGTTAATTCATTCATATAATTGATCCAGGAAACAACCATTTTTTCAATCCAACAGTCCTCCAAAACCCTCCCAACCTAATGCAATCAATCACCTTTTATTTCCAACACCCTTATTCTTTGCATCAAATATATTTGAGCACCCTTCAAACCAAATTCCATCCTAGATCTACACTATGATGTTAACTCATGTTGTTTTTGATTAGATCAAGGTAGGTAAACTTCCATGAAAAGATCTTATTCATGAAGTCCTCTCATTTACTTATAGATCACTAGACATAAGCCATTGAAGATTCTTCTTGATTCTAGTTTTAGTGTCAATTTCATCTTCCATGAAATGTACAAAGCTTGGAACCTACCACCTCTCAAGAAGAGCAACATCCATTTGGAATTAGCAAACTAATCAATCACTATCCTTTGGAATTAGTGAAGGACATTGTGACCATAGTTTGTGTGTGATCCTACCCTAACAGTTTCTAGTGATCAAGGTAGAAAACTGCAAACATGACTTCCCCATCATTATGGAAAGGGCTTAGTTAAGAATAATTGATGCATGAATGGGCATAAGGAACCTCTCCTTGGAGATCTCCAAGGAGAATGAATTTGGATGTCTAGAGAAGAAGTGTATTCCATATACAGTGATAATAGTTTCAATTACATGTAGAGAATCTAGTCCATTAAGAGTACATTCATTAAAGCATGAAATTAGTGTGCACATGAAATAGATATCCAAAGGTGCCTATACACAGTATCCATAAAATAGGAGGGCACCCAGTGGTTGATAGTTGACTCTAATAATAGCACACTATGCACAGAACTTGTTAAGTGCCTAACATGTGCCTATATCAAAAGCATGGATGAACTTGAGCAAGCTCATCACCAACTCTTCGATGATGAAGATGATGATACCTATTGGGGAGAGTTAAAAATATTTGAAAATTTTAAATAGGAGGCCCTAGAGTTAAAAACTCTACCAAGTAGCATGAAGTATGCATTTCTAAATAATGGGAAGCTGGTTATAATCAATGAAAATATTGCTCCTAAACAAAAAGATAACTTGTTTATGGTGGTCAACAAATGGCCAATAGCATTTTCTTGGTCATATCCCAAACTGATAGGAATCGATTTAAGAATATACCAACATTATATCTACACTAACCTTGCCATGTAGCCAAGAAGGTAGCCATAGAGGTGGTTGAACCTCAAGTTGAAGCAAATCATCAAGGAGGATATAAAACAACTTCTTAGGTGGGCTTTATCTATCCCATTGTGAATATTGAGTGGGTTAGCCCACTCATAATTATGTCAAAAAAATATGGCAAATGGTAGGTTTACATGAACTTTAGGCTATTGAACATGGCAACATTTAAACATCATTTTCCATTGCCATTTTTGGACCAAGTGTTGGACACTATCTATAAGCATTGATATTATAGCTTCTTGGATGCTTATAGTGGCTATAAATAGATCCATATCACATTAGAGGATTATGCCAAGATAACATTCATGAGCCCTTGGGGGACTTTTGCATATTGTAAGATACCTTTTGATCTATGCAATGCCCCTACAACATTTCAATGCTTGGTCCTTTGTATTTTTCAATAGCAAATTGGTAGTGAGGTAGAATTCTTTATAGATGACTTCTCTACCTATGGGATTACATTTGAGTAAGCCCTAGATCACCTTGAGCAGGTACTAAAAGTATGTGTTAAAAAAAACCTTAAGTTCAATTGGTAGAAAAGCCATTTAATGGTCCAGGAAGGCATAGTACTGGGGACATAGAATTACTCAAGCAAGGATTAAGGTAGACCTAGAAAAGATTAGGGTCATCCAAGGAATCACATGTCAACTAGAGATGGTCAAAGACATCTAATCATTTCTTGGACATAGTGGCTACTAGCAGTGATTTATAAATACTTTCTCTAAGATTGCAAAGCCATTGGTTGAGCTTATAAAGAAAGATGCACGATTTTTCTAGATCAAGAAGTGCAAACATGCATTCCAACTACTAAAGAAGAAACTCATAGAAACTCCAATTCTATAGGCATCAGACTGGTCTAGACCATTTCATATAATGATGGATGCATCTAATTATGCCTTGGGAGCCATGCTTATGTAGTTGGATGATAAGAAATATCCCTATTATATCCACTATCTGAGCCAAAGCATTGTGGGTGCATAATTGAACTACATCACAACCGAGAAAGAACTAATGATAGTGGTGTATGCTTTTAAAAATTTCAAGCACTATGTGCTTGGCAATAAAGTATTTGTACACACATATCACAGTGCCATCCACTTCGTAATGAATAGGCCAACAGTGATCCCCCATATCATACAGTGGCTCATGATCTTACACAAATTCAATCTCACAATGGTAGACCAAAAAGGGATTGAGAATGTGGTTCTTAACCACCTCTCTTGGTTAAGATGGGATAATAAAGAGAAAGAGAATCCACTCTTTGATCAATTTCTAGATAAACTCCTCTTTACAAGAGTAGTAAATGCCCAAAGAACTACTGAACCAAAATGGTATGATGGCATCCTTACATACCTTCTCACTTAGGAGATGCCACAAGATCTAGACTTTAGGAAGAAATAATAGTTTCTTCACTAGGCAAAGTACTTCATGGAAATCAACAAATACCTTTACAAAATGTATGTTGATGGCCTAGTTCATTGGTATGTCCCTAATGTAGATCAATTACATGTTCTCCAAGATTCTCATGAAGGCCCTTGTAGAGGCCACTATGCATGGAGACACATGTCCATAAAAATCCTGATGGTAAGATACTATTGGCCTACAATTTTTGGTGACACCCACCAATTTGTCTAGTCTTGTGAATGTTGTCAATGAGATGGTGGCATGACCACTCGAATCGAGGGTCCTCAATAGTGGATTCAACCACTAGAGCCCTTTAACATATGGGGCATAGACTTTATGGGTCCTATCATGCCAATGTCTAATGGAAAGGCATATATCAACATAGCAATTGACTACTACATAAAATGGGTAGAAACAATAGTCATCAGCAATTGTACATCATCCACTACTACTAGATTTGTATAACAACATGTTGTAAACAAGTTTGGGGTGCCACATGCACTAATTTCTAACAATGGGACTCATTTCACAAATGCCACTTTTATAAAGTTGAAGCAACGCTTGGGGGTTAAACATAAATTAACAACACCCTATCACCCCCAAGCCAATGGTCAAATAGAAGTTACCAATAGAGAGATTACAAAGATCCTAATAAGAACCATAAGCAAATATAGGAGAGATTGGAGCACAAAACTCAATGATTCCCTATGGGCCTATCACTCAACATGAAAACTCCCTATTGGCTACTCTCCCTATGAGCTAGTGTAAAAAAAGCTTCCAATGCTCTTGATTTAATCTGAGATTCGTACACTCTCAATAGCCTATGACTTGGACCTTGACCTAAGTCTAACATAAAAACAAAGGTTGACCAACCTCAATGTGCTAGAAAAAAATTGATTAGTGTCCCTATCTTTGAACAAAGTGCACAAGGCATTCAAAAAAAAATGACATGACTTGAGAATACAGAAAGTGAAATTTCAACTAGGAGATGGGGTTCTCTACTAGAATCCCACACATATACCTCAAAAAACTAAATTTCAAATGTTGTGGAAGGAACGTTATGTAATTGATGAAACCTTTTCTTCTAGGGTCATGATCATATACAAACCCAAAAGCCCAAATAAAAAGAAATTGATCAACATCCAACAAGTAAAGCTTTTTCATGTGCCCAAGCAAGTTAGTGGAACAACTACATTAATAGATGGACAATCATGCTCAATTTTTCAGATCTCTTCCTTCCAACTCAGTCATGGAGGAGATGGCCATCTATGCTAATCATCCATATGGATCCTCAGATTTTCTATTCTTTTGTTTTCCATGTTTTTGATTTTGCAAGTTATTTATTTTACACCTTGATGATTTTCAAACCTTCTCCTATTTTTACACCATTTTTTGTTTTACACCATTGTTAGCACATTTGTGTCTTTCTTGAATATTTTAAAATTTCTTATATATTCTACTTTGTTTTGTTTGAGTGTAATTTTCAAATTTTTGCTAATAAAAGTGCTTTATTACCAAAGGATGTAGTGGTACTGTAGTTATTACTAATGGTGGTTTGTGCTTTATGTTTTGTTTGCTAATGTCTGGTTCCTATTTTTAAATTTTTGTACTAATGACTCAGTCATGGTTTCTTTTTCATGTAATAGATAGTGAGTCCCTAACATCCACCCATTTACAAACTCTATGGTTTTCCTTATTTTGGAAGTTTGAGATCCCTTTTCACTAAGTAAAATTTTAATAAATTTGTGACCTTAATAGTTTTCAAAATTGGAAAGGATTCAAAGGTTTGTATAGAGTGTGAATTCAAGGGGACTTAATGCTCTTTGTACTCTTCTACTTACTTGGATGCTTGAATGTTTTCATGGACTTCTTACCATTCTATTATAACCAATAATACGAAGTGAAATAAGTCTTTGCATGGTGTGGTTCCCATCTAGAAAACAAGAAAGACAAGAAAATAAAAAATGAAAAAATAAAATAAAGAAAACAAATAAGAAAATGAACATGATGAAAATTCAAAGCACACCCCTTAGATAAATAAATGAGCTACAAGCACTAGTTATGGGACTAGAAAGACATGTTACCCATGCCTAAAGGTCCCCTCTAACTAAGGCCCTCTCTCACTTTCTACTTCTCTTTTCTTCTCTTTATGGAACAATGGTTGTTTTAGGAAAACACTCTTATGTCTTGATAGCATGAATCAGTCTTAGAGTGGTGATGCAAAGTCACTACAAGAGGTTGGTTTTGGTCTAGACTAAGGATGTATATTCTTCAGTCATTGTAAACATGAACTTCACAAGGTACTTCTTATGACCTTAGTTTGGAATTCCATTCCACCTTCTTCATCATCCATCTATGCTATCCATAGTTCACCTCACTACCAATATCCATGTTCTTGACTTCGTGTCTTGGTCTAATGTATTTGAAGTCTTAGGTAGAATCTTCTAGGTTTTGGTCCTTAACTACCATCAACCATTAGTCACATATGGGGCCCACAGACTCCTTAGGTTGAGGTTATTCAAGGGCTAAAAAGGGCATGCACCTACTATGGGAAGGATCCACTTGCATATCCCTTGTTTAGGTTCATCAAATACCTTACCCATAGGCATTCTTCCAATCAAAATATTTTGTACATCCATCTTCTGCATCATCCCATCCATTCCTTTACAAATTTTGTTCATTAAATATATTCTTCATCAAAATTTTTAATTTTTAAGGTTTCAAAGGCCCTCTTCAATGATTTTATCATATTTTTGACTTTTTGGATTCCATAAACCCAAATTTCATTGAAAAATTCCTTATATTTCTCAAGATATTCAAATTTCAAGTTTTGGCCTATGGGCCCTATATACTGGGCCCTATTAATGGAGCAGATCCATATACAAGGCCCATTGAAATGGTAGAAAAATAATATATATACATGATCCCCTTTGAAATTTATACATTTTCTTACAAATGCTAAGGGAGTTTTTCAAATTTTTAGAGCCCAGAACCTTCCAAAGCCCATAATTTACAAATGATTTATCCAAATCACTCCGTTCTTTGACCTTGCAGCTATTGGAGGTAAGCTCTTCATCATGGGGACCACACATGTGCCATTTTTGATAGAATTTGTTTTGCAATTTTTCTAACTCCCATAAACATTTAACTAAAAAGTCAACTATTAAACACTAAATTACAAGAGTTAAACCTTTTCAACAAGATCTAGTGATATTTGCAATAAATAATTAATAAAATAATAATAAACTAATGAATTTTCCATGGTCCAACCTTAGCCATAGTGTAACTAACTAATGAGAGAAGGTATTTGAAAATTTAAAGTTACACATTACATCTACTAATTCATGGATGTGTTGTGATTACAGATGGCACCAAAAGGGAAGCACACGTAGTAAGAAAGACCATCCCAACCAATGGAGAAATAGCCTAGAATAGGAAGGGGCCAAGAACAACCTGAAGAAGAACTACTCACAACCCATGCCATAGGTCCTATTAGGGAAGAGGTAGAGGTTGAATCTATCCAACAGATTCCAAAACTAGTAGAAGTGATAAAACACTCCCACTGGGATGATGCACCAACACAACCAGCAAATTGTGAGGTGAACTTAATAGAGGCTTTTCTAAATTAGATCAAATCAAGGGAGTCTAAAAATCAGTGCTCTAAGAGTTAAATTTTGACTCTCTCTTGGAGCATGCACCAAGATAAGTGTAGGACCAACTAAATGCCTTTCCCATGTGGTCAATCATCACTTCCATCAAGGAGTGGTACATGGGAGAGACATTTCTATTTTGGAGTAATAAGTAGCCTATATCAACATTAAAAATCAAGAGCATCTCAATGTCCTACTCATTGTAGGCCATTGCTGTAATGCTTAGGTTACCAGAAATGGGGGCAAACCTTACTAAGATCCCAATGCAAGCATATCCTAGTATTAAGAAAGAATGGCTACAATAGTGATATGGTATTGATTGCAAGGAGTTTTGTGTGCTAACACTAGCAGAGAAGATTCATTACAAGATTACAGCCTTCTAACTCAATTCCACAGTGAGGCTAAGAAAAATCATTGCGTTCTTTGCCCAAGCATGTGCTACTCTAAGTGGGAGATTCATAGTTAACCTTCCACAACTAATCTATCCAAAGATGGAGAAGTAATTTAAAGAAAATGAATGTGGAAGCAAGGCACTCCCCTTACCATGCCTCATCAAGAAACTTTGTTGAATTGGAGGGATAGTCTATTACACCAATGATACTATCAAAACTATTTTGGCCACCAACTTGATGAAAATGATGAAAGATAAGAAACCTACAACAACTATCTAAGAAGAGGAACATCAACGACTACCTCGACCTACCACTCAGACAACAGTGCTAGACATTGCTACAATTGCCTAATGGTTGCATGAATACTGGGAATGGCTCTTGATTGAACAAGAGCAATGAGTAGGCATGAGTGGTGGGGACCCATCTATCTACAAACTAGCAATGAGTCACTTAATGAGGTGGCTTGAACAATTAGTTTAATGGGTGGAGGTGGATCCATTTTCTCTTCCCAAAGAATGCAGCTTCCCACGAGGTCAAATCCAAGTGCTAGAGAGGCCATAGTATCTCTTGCAAAATAATAGTCACTCTCAAAAATCTCTAGGAATGATGTGACCTTTTTGGTGTGCTTGGAAAAGGTTGCAGGGGCAACTGTATTAGTGATGCAGCACCAAGGGTAGGAGACAGTAGTAGAAGTAGTTGCAAATCAAATTGCCAAAATGCTCAACACACCTACAGTGTATGTACTAGACATCATTGCACTCAAGAATGTGTAGATGTTCGTAGGAATCACAACTAGCAAAATAAATGTAGCACAACATGAAGAACTACTAGACTAAATGGTAGGAACTAGGCAACTACTTCTAAATTTCTTTAACCTTCCAAACAACATCAGTGCAACCTATTCAAGCTACTTGAGGCTCTAGGAGCAACTTGAAATGGCTAGGAAGCTAAATGAACATTTGGCTATTGAAGTTGCCAAATTAAGAGCCCAGATTACTGATCTTGCATTTCTCAACCCAACATTGACAAGAGAAGAAGCTATGGAACAACTTCACATAAAAATCAAGGAGGTTGAGGGTTCAATGGACATGGTGGTGTTCTATTGATCCTTGGTAGAGGCCACTTAGCATAAGATTTAGAAGGCCTTGGATTAGAGCTATCAGGAGAATGTCCAATTGACTACACAAAATCATCACCTATGGAATGTTAATGAGTGCAAGAAAGGTAGTGTCAAAGACTAGGAGAAAAAGAAAAAAAGTATAGGTAGGAACTTGTACTATCATAAAGGATAAATAGCTTTAATAGAGAAGGCTATAAGCTCTAAATACATAAGATGATGGATGTGAAATATGTCAATAAAAACATCTAAAGGATTGCTACCTAGTCATGTTACATATTCAAAAGTCTAGGACATATTCTTTGAATACCATGATAATTAAAATAAAACCACATAGGAGATTACCTTATCTAAAAGAAAACTATAGGTAACCCTACTACCAATAGCATTACTATTCAAGTGAAGCTCTACCTCAACCTTAAGAATAATATTATGAGTAATGGCAAAATCCATAGTCATGGAGGGTAACATTACCTAGAAAATAGTATTCTTATCGACAACCTAATCCTTATGGGTACTAAAACTAAAATTTTTACTTATGTCCATTAAAACTCTTTGGATCTATTTGTTAAGGTTCTAGTCGATTTTGGACTAATGGGATTTATCATACAAATCATAGTGTGTTCTTGTTGTAAACTTTGAAGATAATGTTAAGTGGATTATCAAGAATATTCATGTATATTTTTTCATTCAATAAATATAAAAGATATTATAAAACACATGATACAATAGATACCTATGTTGTCATAGTGAAAGAATATAGAGAATATTGTAATATTATGTTTTATAATATTTTTGTATTTTATAATTATATGAAATAAAATGATAATAAACACACACACATCATAATCCCTCCTATGGACATGTACAACACCACACATGGAATGTACTAAGTTGGTTTCTAGTAATAACCTCAATGGCCCAACATCATGTTTCAAAGTTATGACCTCCTTGGATAAGGATGAATCATCTTAGCTTAATAAAAAAGAAATTAAATAAATATTTTTAATGTTTAAGATATTAATCATGAAATAAGGAAAAACCATGAGCTTTATTCACTATGAAAATACTAGACTCTACATTGACAAGATAATTCTATGCTACATAGGTAAGGTAGTATTCTGATAGAGTCTAGCCATAGTTGTAAAAGCAACAACTCAAAATACACACACAATGATGAAAAAATCAACTTACCTAACAGAGGAAGAGCTCTTTATACAAACTGGACTCCAAAAGCCTAAATGAAATTCCTAAGTTATGAATAATATGTGTGAAATCTTATCCTAGATATTTATAGTTTTTACCATGCAACAATGAAGACTCACCAATGCCCAAGTATCAATGAAGGTCTATCAATGCAACCCTAACCAATCAGATCACATTTTCAGCACTTCCTAAACCTAGATAAGGGGTTCACTAATGAGGGTGTACTAATGCTCCTACACTAATGTAGGGTATTCAATTCATCCCCCTTACCAGAAAACTAAGCCATGATTCCAAATGAAATAGAAAATCCAAAGATACATGTCAAAAGAACCTTAAGGTATATGAATGAGATCAAAAACATCCTAAGAAGCTTTGGACATGTGCAAAATCCAAAAGTATGATACAATAGAAAAGGGAGCATACTTGGAAGGCATAAATCATAACTAAACATTATAGGCTACAAACACAAGGCATGTGAAATACTTTCCAAATCCAAATATTATAATTGACATACAAATTATCATTGAATGTCCCATCATTTCTTGATGACGAAGTAAATCTACTCCCATAACTTTAAAGCCCAAGACATAAAAATAAGGACTAGACACATAATAAAGTCAATGCAGAGAAATTACAAATCTACAATATATACCATGACTATGTTACTTGAAAAAGCAACCTCATTGAGAAATTCCATGAACATTAAGAATGTTATTGGAAATTCTATATTGGTTGAGATGGAATAACAAGATTGATGAAGAACCTTTGTTCGAATAGTTTCTAGATGTGTCTTTATTTGCAAAGACCATTGTAGTCTCTTTATTGGTAATCTCTCCTTACTTTATTGGGTATCTCAATTACTTGATCACATGTTACTTCCAACCATCACTATTTAGAGATGCACATCATTTTTCCACATCTTAAAAGCACTATCAAAGAAATAATTGGGTAGCAACTCATTTTGAGGAACCATAGAAGTGGATTCAATCATTGTATTTTTTTCATCTTTAGAGAATTGAGTTTATGGCTTCCATTACTTCCTTATTAAATGGAAAAACATACTTTATTATTGCTATAATTTATTGTACTCTACAGTTACTAATTGCACTACAGCAACAACTACTAAATTCTTTGAGTAGCAAATGGTAAAAAGGTTTGGAGTGCTGTGTATGCTTATTTTGAATAATGACACATGCTTAACTAGGGTAAAATTCAAGAAATCGATAAAAAGAGTGGGGGTAGATCATAATTTAATGACTTCATATCATCCTCAAGCCAATAGCCAAGGTAATGTTACAAATAGGGAAATAACTTGAATACTAACATGAACTACCAATAGGTATAAGAAGAATTTGAAAACCAAACTTAATGATATTATATAATCCTATAAATCAACTTGAAACAGTTCTATTAGGCACTATCCCTATGAATTAGTGTATAGAAAATTGTTAAAAGTACCCATCCATACTAAACTTTATACAATAACCACTCCTTGGGACTTCAACTTGGACCTAACTCTAACATAATGAGAATGCTTGATACATATATATGTGCTAGATGAAAATCGAATGGTTGTCTTAATGCATAATGAAGTACATAAATTCTACAACAAGCAAAAGCATGATCTAGGAATTAGATTCGTAGACTTTCAACTATGTGATAAAGTTCTTTACTATAACCCAAAACATGCACCTTAATATACAAAATTTCAAACACTTTGGGAAGAACCTTATATTGTTCATATAGTTTATAACTAAGATGCTTTATAAATTTACCTCCTATTAAACATAAAAATGATAATATTGGTCAATATATAGCAAATCAAACCATTTATATAAGCTAGTGTGATCACCACTTCAACACCCACTACAACTGTTATTGTCAAACCTTAGTCATGGGAAAGACACCTTCATTTAATTATGAGTTGAGTGAATTTTTAACCTTTTTCTTACATTATTTTATTTTATAATTTCTTTACATTTTCAAAAATTATAAAAAAATTTCTAATTTTTAGTATGTTTCCATTTCTTGATATTGTACTTTTTAACATAATTTTCAATTTCTTTAGGTTATTTTCTTATGTTTTGGAGATAATTTTTAATAATTTGATAATAAATTTGTCAGTCATGTGCAAAAAATAGCTCCATTTGTTGGAATTTTGTTCTATGGTGTTAAATCATTAAAAGAGTAATTATGGTTGATACTGTGATCACAACATCCATACCTTCATTTTTATTGACAAGAAGTCCTTAGCATGAAAATAATGTGATTCTTATTACATTAAAAACTAAAATTGATCCATGACCATTAGACCTTGAAGGAATAAGGAAGAACTAACAAGGTTAGATAAGGATGTGACGTTAAGAGGATTTATTGATTCCTTGGAATTTTAACCTAGGTTTCACTAGTTCCATTTAAAATCAATTATTCTCTTGTTATGTTACTTGAAAGGAATGTGACCCATGATCAAAGGTACTCCTATGGAAAGGGTAACAAAAATAATTAATTAATTAATTTCTAAAGAAACTATTCTTTGAGTATCACTAGAAATATATGTGAACCCTGCTTGAAAGTAGCCTACTTCTAACAACTCCATGGTACCTTGGACTAGTTCCACCATGTGACTTGAAAAGCATGTTACCTATGCCTAAAGATGTAACTATGATGGGATTAGCATTGGTTATAAGACTATAAAGACATGTGATCCATGCCTAAAGCTACTCCTTTAACCAATGGCCCAAGTTCACAACTTGAACATTAATGATTAGTTATATATTTTTTATAACTCTAACATATGTTTTGCAATTTCTCCTTATCAAGTGGTGTTGCTTTGATATGGTGGCTAGTTGATCTCATTGTGGTAAGCCATAGATGATGGAATGTGATGTCACTAGTAAGGGATTGGACTTGGTTTGGTAACCTAACGAACATGTATATTGGTCATTTTAATCAAGCATGATATGGAAGAACCACTAGATCATGTAGCCAACCCCATTTTATTAGGACAAGGCTAAGATGATGATGATATTACACATATAACCTACCAATATCATGGTAAGGTATCTCATTTCCTACTTCTCTAATTTCTTCTAACTCCATTCCACCTCATTAGAATGTTATAATTATAAATTTGATGATCTTGTTTACCATAGTACAAGATTTCTACTATAGTATTTGCATGTGTGTTGGGACAAGGATGTGATCCATATTTAATTTCTAAGGTGCCCACAAACACCTATAGGAATGGTTATGTAAGGGCATTAGGGACAACTTCTCTACCTTCATGCACCATTATAAGACCTATTTCTCCTTAAAATTTTTTTGAATTTTAATACACTTTTATGATTTCTCCTTGATATCTCTATTTTTAATCTAATTGAGTATTAAATGATCTATTTTAATAATTTCCAATATTCTATCAATAAATGGAATCCATAATCTAGTTTGGCATCTCTTGAGAGCCTTGAGATCTACAATATGTGAGAAAATAATGAAATTTTGGGGAAAATATAAGCAAAAATATTGAATTTTTTGGTTGGAAATATCATAGCTACAATATCATAATGCTTGCAATATCATAGCTCTGATGTCACATCTACAATATCACCATAATATTTTCCTATATATATATACACATGGAGCCCCTTGTTTATTTTTCACATTTCATTCTAGATGCACAAGGAGCATTTCAAGAGCGTATAAACTTTCAACAATGATATCCAATGAATTGAGAGTTCAATTTGCATGATTCAAAAACCTTTAAGTTCTCGAAGCTAAGCTCTTTGTTGTGGAGAATATGAAAGAATGATCTAAAAAATTTGATAATACCTTATTTTTAAATGCAATAAAATAGCTAATAATAGAAGAAATAATAATTAATGAAAAATTTGTCGATGTTAGCTACCTTAGGACTTAGGGAATAATATTTCATAATAGCTTTACACGATTAATTTTGTGTTTTATAATTTTTATCAAAACCAAATAATTGAAAAGGCTTAAAATTATTATGATAATTTTTCAAAAATTAATAATTAACCCTTAGATGATTACAGATGATACCAAACTATGTTTTCAAAACTAGTAGATCCTCATAACAAAGGTAAAAGAGGTCAAGAAGTAAGCATGTTAAAGGACAAGAACATGGAAGAAACTAATTGCAATAATTTCAAGCTAGCAGGCAAGGACAAGAAGAAAAAAATATGTAATCTATCTTTGTGCAAAAATTGATCCAATAGTTAGCATAAGAAGAAGCATCAACTCCACCTACTCTTGATGCAAGAAGACAAATCACACTCTTTGATGACTTTGTAAGAGTAATTAGCAATAAGAAAATGATTACTAGCATGTTAGTTGAACTTAACTTTGGAACTTTCCTATAATTTCCATTAATGATGAATGGTTTATCAATGAAATTGATTAATTTTGACATATTTTATTAGTTGATTCAACTATGAAGATAGAAGAGATCTATGTTTCCTATGCTATTGATGCCATTGTTGCTACATTGGAAATTCACAACACTAGAATTAAGAATGTTACAATCTCAACTTACTCTAATACTAAAAAAGGAATGTGTACATGTAAAGGAGCTATGGTAACAAGAAGAATGAATTTGACTTCCTAGCACTCATCAAGAATATTTATTTCAAAATAAAGATCTTGCACACCTATCCCCTTGATGGGATACGATATCACATGGGTCACAATATTGCGTACACGATATCACGTTTGTCATGATATCACATCCCCCACAATATCGCGTACGTGATATTGAGTTGTTCCCTGCGATATAACGTACGCGATATCGCAGTCTGCTACAATGTCTATAAATAAGAAGCGTCTCTCCCTTGTTTCATGAATTAGGAGTTAGGAGTAGCGTAGCTCTGGTAGTTTGATCCCTTCAGAGATAGATTATTTTCCCGTGTCTGCCCGTAGTGTGGTGAATGTAATTGTACGACATCCTTTATTTGAGTGTGACATACTTGGACATGCACATGACCAGCAATAAAGATCGAGATTACTTCATCATTGCAGCATTCACTTTGTTATTTATTTATTTAATTGTTATTTAATGCTTTCCTAATTAGTTCTCTCTCACCCTTATCTTCTAGTAACGTGGAATGAGTACGACTTGATTATGAGCATTTAAGTGTGACTACTTGGTATACCAGTGGCATACCTAGGATCTGCGCTTGGTAATCCCAGTGGTAGTCATGCACGAAGTCCAAGATGTGTACGAATGATCAAGGAACAGCTGCTCATCATACTTAGGCTAGATTAGATTTTCTTACCCTTTCCTCCTAGCTTAGCTTAGTTAATATTATTTTCCACTTCCTTCAGGAGTAGCGTTAGATTATGAACACATCATACACCTCACTCTAGACTAAACCATACGTGACAAATATAATACTAGTCCAGGTGGAAAGACAGTGAACTGCGACCCAAAGATAACTATCTAGGTGCCACAACTAGTTTGTCTGCGGAGTTTGATCAGATCACGCGTGAGAACACTCATATTCGTATGGTTGAGTGTAGGGGTACCTTGCCACTCATCATAGGCGTCATTGCTAAGGATGGTGCTAGTTATCTAGATTAGTTATATCATACAAGGTCACTGTAAAAGGACTTAACAATATATCTCTTAGAAATAAGTAATTATAAAAATTCACATAAATTCACACACAAAAATGCCTCTTCTATAAGATTATAACAATGCCACAACTAGTGAGGAAGTTCATTGGAGAACCAACGAACTATATAACGATGAATATTGGAGTACACAACCTGAAGTGGGGGTTTCTTATAAACATGAACAAAAGCAATTTCATCCTAACACATAAAAGCCTAACCTACACAATGACGATGCCACTACAAGCTTAACGCAAGTACAAGAGGCTGTTCGAATCTCACGTAGGCATCGTAAAGAGAGCCGTCTACCTAGGCTCAATTTAAAAAATTTCCCTAATTTTTTAGGAGGCTATGACTTAGACCCGTATCAACATTTACAAGCCTTCTACGATGCCTGTACATGGAACAACATTGATAATGGTTGGCAAAAACTTAAGCTCGTTCCTATGATACTCATAAGAAAAAGTATGGTATAGATCATTAAAACCAAATTTGATATGATGCTAGTCAACAATGGTAGAAGTTTTTAACGAAAAATACCAA
>MNCI01027175.1:18054-59709 GCA_015680685.1 Gnetum montanum | reverse complement strand
CTCTTAGCTTAGCTTAGTTAGTATTATTTTCCACTGCCTTCAGGAGTAGCATTAGATTAGGAACACATCATACACCTCATCTAGACTAAACCATACGTGACATATGCAAAACTAGTCTAGATGGGAAGACAACGAACTGCGACCTAAGGCTACCTATCTAGATACCACAACTAGTCCATCTGCGGAGTTCAACCGGATCGTGCGTGCGACGCTCGTTTCGTATGGTTGAGTGTAGGGGTACCTTGCCACTCATCAATGGTCCTGCTTGGATTTCAACTAAAATCATAGAATGGATAATAAATAATAGAGTCGTAATTAAATGTGTTACGAAATATTATTAATAAGGCAATGGTTTGGCATAATCTTCTAAGAAAAACTAAAAAGATGATTGGAGATAATCCATGGTATGAGCATGAAAACGTGAAATGGGCTATATGGCTAGATCGTATTTGCTATAAAAAATCTATTAAGGGTAACCCTTACAAGTTAGTATGTGAATAAAAACCTATATTACTCATCAAACTTTAGATCCCTACTTATGAATTTTTTTCTTAAATTATCTAAGGCCGAATCAAGGTTTGGTTGCTAAATCCTATGATCTTTAGGATGTTGAACTTAGATATTTAAAAGTAGTAGGTTTAATAAAAAATTTACCTCTAAATCCTTTCAAGTAGGTGATCTAGTCTTTAAAAAGCTAGACATTCTAAGTACAAAGGTCCTTAAACCAAATTCTCACTAGTGTGGTCAAGACCATATTAAATTATGAATGTCATAGCACCTAATGTTTATAGAATAGTTAAACTTTAGGGTAACAATTTTGCTTAAAAATTCAATGCATTCTACCTTAAACATTTTTATATAGTGTTATACATGTATATCTAATAGATTAGTAATTGAATAAGTTATAGTTATTAATATTTGTATGTATGTATAGATTATGCATAACATGTCATATGGACTTGAGTAGAATGTGTTTCAACTTACTACATTTATAATATCATTTATTAACTAGTAGCAATTGAGCAATGAAAGAATGGATCATATTCATGTAGGTGCATGTCATAGAAGAAAACTTAATTAAGTGCACTTGATAGATTTTAGGAACACTTGTAACTATTTCATCTTTTTGACTAAATTAAAAAAATGAAATCCTTAAGACCAAGCCATGAGAATCTTATCTAAGTAAGTTTTCTACTCCTTGCATGTTTTATGATGTTAGCATAAAGGTTGAGTTGATACCATAGCATCTTCCTTTGGATTGCATTTATTTAAAATGATGTGTATGTCTTAAATTATATTTATAGTTTAGCAATTTATGCTAAATTATAATAAAATCACTTAGTGTGAGGGATTTGTGATGTGCTAGAAAGGATCTGATCTACTAAATAATTATGAAAGTATTGAATTCATTTTTTCTCATGCCCTACCATGATTCATTATTACTATACCTTGAGTTTATAATGATACCACAAAACTAGAGTTCCTCCTATCTTCTTTTTGTCTTTCCCTTAAAAATGATTATTTTAATTATCACGACTTGAAACTACAAAGGATCCCATGATTAAATATTCTAACAAATACATTGAAAAGTTGGAAGAAACTACATTGCTCTATTTGTATCACTTGATAGAGTCTTTGAAGTAATGAATTAAAATTTTTAAGTGTAATTCTAAAGGCAAAGAGAATTTAGCCCTAAATTCTTTTTCTTTCTCTTCAGTCTCTTATTCCATCTCATGTTTCCTCTATATCCTTACTTTCCCTTTCTCTCCATTCTCATCATTTTGATAGTTGTTTATTGTTGGTTGCTCATTTCCACATGTTGCCAACTGCTACTTGTTGTTGTTTACATATTGTAATTGCTACTTGTTTCTACTTGCACATTATTGCTATTTAATTACTGCTTGCTACATACTACTGTTGATGCATAAATTTTAGACACATCAACAGCTTTTTGGTGCTAGAAGGAGGACTTATTTCACTTCCTTTTCCTGATTCTATCTCTATTCTATTTTCTATCCCTGATACTATTCCCTTTCCTTTTTTTCTTTGTTTCTATTTTGAAACTTGGGTTTTCCTTGTTTCAACTTCCTTGAAATTTACTTTTCTATTTTTGTTATTTTCTACTGTACTATTGCATGCTAAAAATTCTTGTTTTCAGTTCTTGAAAATTGTTGTTCCCATTTACAATTTCTAAAATCATTGTTCCTATTTATAGTGTCTAAAGATTCCTATTTATTTTAGTTTTAAATTTTATATATCGCAATTTCAATTTTTCTTTTATTGTAATTTAATTTTTTATTTTTTTAAAAATATATATAATATATAGATAATAACAAATTAAAAAATATATAATATGTGAATGTTTTCTATTATCTTTAATATTTATATTTTGGTAGTAATTTTTACTATTCATTATCATTTTACACTTATTATTTTTCATTTTATGAGCCAACCTCCCCATAAAACAACTCAACAAAGAGCTTTTACTCCTACCCCTAATCAACCAGCAACTCATCATTTTACTTTAAGGAAACAACCAGCTTTGCGATTTCCAAGTTCTATCCTTAGAAGAATTTGAACTAGTGATGAAGTGTCATTTAGTCAATGCGTCGACTAGGCCGTGTATACGGGACTGCATATACGCGACCGCATCGACGCGGGCCCATCANTTGAAATTTACTTTTCTATTTTTGTTATTTTCTACTGTACTATTGCATGCTAAAAATTCTTGTTTTCAGTTCTTGAAAATTGTTGTTCCCATTTACAATTTCTAAAATCATTGTTCCTATTTATAGTGTCTAAAGATTCCTATTTATTTTAGTTTTAAATTTTATATATCGCAATTTCAATTTTTCTTTTATTGTAATTTAATTTTTTATTTTTAAAAAAATATATAGGTTGAAGGCTCATTAGAATAGGTGTGCTTCTTACAAGCATTGGTAGGCAATGCTACACTAAAAGTTGTTCCATCGATGCTTGTTTTGAGCTAAGTCATTATTTCATTCTGTCATTTTATATTTCTGCAATTGAACTATGGTCTTTCTACTGTGGATTAAACATAGAACTTGTTTCACTTNAGCCACCCTTCCCAGCCTATAAATATGAGGGCCTTCCATCTCATTTAGGCATCCTTTTGAGTAGTTGTAGCGAAGCTCTTGCAGTTTGTTCCCACAAGAGATAGAATCTTTTCCAAGTGCCCACAGCAGGTGTAAGAAAAGTGATCATATCTTTATTCAAGCATTGATGTATCTGAGCCCATTGGCGTGATGGCAATAAAGACAAACTATTCAAGCATACCTTGTAGCATTTGGACTTAGTTATTTCATGCATTTAATAGTTTAATATGTTTATACTTTATTAATTACTTGTTAATGCTTTATTAGTTACTTGTTGATTATTTATGTTTTCATTATTATAATTTCAATCGTCAGTATTCATTCGTAGTTCGTAAAAGACATAAGTACGACCATCTCGAACGTAATCCAAACACTTGGTAAGCCTAGCGACACTTAACGTCTGGTAACCCAGTAGTGTTAGGAAATGCTTAGAACATGCTCAGAAGATGGGACTGGATACTTATGCTAGGAGTAGTTAGAATATAAACTAGGATAATTAGAGATTAGATTATAGTTTATTCCTTGCCTTCCATACTTCAATTAGTTTCCGAAAAAGATAATTAAAAAAGATATAAAAATCATTAGCCTTAATCTCACTTAACCAATGTAACAGAACTTCATAAGTGAGATTAGGATGACAACGACTGTTCTAATCCAAGGTTTCACTAGTTAGAAGTCTGGTGTATGTGAAGTGCTTACAATTTGCAAATTTTGACCGAGTCACGTGTGAACGCTCGTGATTCGTATGGTTGGGTGTAGGGGTACCTAGTCGCTCATCAACTAGGATGGCAGCTAATCAACCCCTAGCTCCCTTAGTAAGCAACCTTTTTAACTTCACAAACTATCATGATATTCCTAAATCACTTCAAAACATAAATTTGTTCTTTGATACCAACATATACAACATTTTAAAAACTTACTAGGCATCCATAACATTATCCAAAACGACATAGCATGTAGGGTCTTTGCAACAACTTTCAAGAGCAAAGCAACCCAATGGTGTTTGATGCTTCCTACTACCTCTATAAACTCATGGAGATAGTTTAAAAATAAGTTCCTACTTCAATTCAATAAGTTCACTAGCATTGCCTTAGCATCAAGCAATTTCACAAGCCTAAGAAAATTGCTTGGGAAAAATGTCTATGATTACAATCTAAGATTCCTCCATCAACTTGGTTATGTGTCGAATGAGATGCATCTACAACCTGATTCTATTCTTAATTTCTACCTCTCTACCATTGATTCATTTTTTTCCTATGCCATTAAATCTAATCCCAACATAATGGAAATACAAGGAACAATGGTTAAAGCTATTGAGTTAAAACAAATTACCTTGATGAATAACATTCAAACTCAATTTGGGATGATGAATGTTAGCAATCTTATACAATCTACTCTTGTACCATCACAAGTTTTCTCAATGAATAATACTTTATTCCAAATTCTCACTCCTCTTCAAATGACTCAACCTACAAGTAGCTATTTTCAAGGTCCCACATCCTCTTCGTTTTTACCACAAATACTGGTTTAAGTGACAATCAATCAAAAGCTTTGATCCAATTCATCATAAATCCAAATGAAATATCTAATCCTAATGCATCTCAAACAAAAAACTAAATGACACAAATATTAACTTCACTTCAAAAGCTTTCTAATGAAGTAGTTGAACTAAAGTGAAATAACAATAAAGTTCCTATACAATTTGAAAAATCATGCACATCAATCAATGATTATTATTGTCATCTTCATAACACTATGCAACATTTTGAAAAAACGTGTTCTCAATTTTTAGTGTTATATGGTGATAATGTCCAAAGTAAACAAAATGGAAAAACCCCAATTATGGTCTTGAACATACCTCATGAAACAGAAAATGAAGATGTTTCCTCATTTCAACAAATCATGGTAAGTGATCCCAACCAACATAATACTCGCTACCATAGACTTAGTGACATTATGAACATCATACAACAACAAACTAGGAATAATCCTTATACCCCTCCCAACAAAAGAGCTCCTAGTCAAAATAACACAAATAATCAAATTGGACCATCCTAAGCAAATGTCCAACAATGACAAAAATCCCCTTCTATACTTAGAAGAACTTCTCCTCAATCTGAAGCAAAAGATGAACATAAAGCTTATGACCTAGTTGAAGATTTGAAAAGAGTTAAAGCCAATATTTCAATGTATGATCTCTTACATTTTAATGAAATGAAAGATGTGATTCAAAAGATAGTTCAAACACTTGAGACCAATAAAGAAAAATCTTCAATGACTAAAGGACAAGTTCATTTTGCAAAAAGCACTAATGCTTTATCAATATAAGACTCAAAGTAATTTTATGCCTAATAAGAAAGATCAACCACCTTTCTTATCAACTTTGGTCATTTTGGAAAAGAATGTTCACAATTGTTTAATGGATTTTGATGTAACTATTACTATCATGCCACTTGAGGTATGTGAAACATTAGGAACACAAATGATACCACAAGCAAGAAGTGTGATACAACTTGATGGATCTAATGTACCTATGGTATGATCATTAAAGAAAATAAAAGTACAACTTAAATAATACCCTACTTTTACATGATATACGGATATTTTAGTAACTGGTATGTCACCCACTTATGGTATGCTTTTATCTAGGACTTTTGGAGCCAAGTTTGGGGGCTTCTTTAGGTCATATTTCTCAGAATTATTAATTCCTATCAAAGGAAAATCTAAATATATGGTTATACCAAGAGAACCTTTTTATAAACAAGTGGTAACATCTTTTAATCAGCAAAATCAATCTTTGGAAAATCAAAATACTAATCTTTATATTGGAGTTATTGAAGTTGGACTTGGCAAAAATGTTATAAATAACCATGTGAGTGAAATCACAAAAATAAATCCTTTTTCTCATACAGATTCCACCCAACACTATCAAACTTTTAGAGAATATGAAGACATTTATGAAGATGTGTTGCCTGATTATCAACATGATGGAAAAACATTTCTTTTGGATGATCCACCACCATTAGAAAAGGACAAAGATATAAATGAGGTTCTAACCATTAAAACATTAGAAGCTAAGCCAAATTTTGATCATATACCCATTGAATATATCCCTAGAAAAGAAAATTATGTTCCTAATGTATTAGCTCAATTTGCCACTACTTTAGATGTTCCTTTTAAACACAATGCTTGGGATTCTGAAATTATTATTAAAAAGGTTAACTCTTATTCTACTCTAGATAATATCTTTTCTATCCAAGTTTTGATGATGATAATCATATTCATGAATTTTTATTTTCCAATGGTGAATTTAGTGATCAATGTTTTAAAGTTTCTCAAATTAATGAAGAAGGTATATTAAAGGATGTCATATTTTTCAAATAAAATCTCTACTAAAATGGCAACTAGAGAACCTTTATTTGATTACTTACATACCAAAACCAAACCATTTAGACAAAAACTTAGACCCATTAATCCTAAGATTGAAACTTTGATGAAATAAGAAATTGATAAATTTTAGAATCTAAAATTATTTATCCTATGAAAAATTCAAGTTGGACATCAAATTTAGTGCCTGATAGAAAACAAACAAGTGAATTACAATTATGTATTGATTTTTGTAATCTTAATCATCAAAAAATTATTAAAAGATGATTTGATAAGAAATCTACAAGTAAAGTCTTTAAAATAGGATATCTAGTCCTAAAAAGAGATAGAGCATTTGGCCAAATAGGTCCTCAAAGTAAGTTTTCTCCTATGTGGTCAACTTCATACCAAGTTATAGATGTCATTGGCCCTAATGTGTACAAAATTGTTGATGTGCAAGGATACAAATTAAATAGAAATTTTAATGCATTTCATTTAAAGCATTTTTACTTAGGCGTCCCATGTGGACATCTAGTAGATCCCTAGTTTCATACTTTCTTCCCTTTCACCATGCATTTCATTTATATATAGTTGCATTTGCATATTTTCTTTGCATTTCCATCATCTCTATCTTAGCACATTGGCTTTGGTTTGATTTGTGGTTTTTATATGATTTTAGTAATCAATATGATCATTTGAGTTACTAGGCATTGGGTCATCATAACACCATTTGAAAATAATGCAAGTATAATGCTTTATATGCTATATCATATTACTATTATATAAAATCTCCTTATATGATATACTTTAATATTTGATTGATTCTTCCCAATCTCTTTCAAGGTAAAATTTTATAGTTATGTTGGATTATGGAGGATGGGACTTATACGAACTTATCATGTTCATGTGAATGTAGGATATGTATGTTTGAAGAATGATTAGCCACAATCACCAAGTGACCTTGGAAAATTCCATTTTCCCTCTCATAAGCCCTAGCCCTTAATTGTGACAATCGATGGCTATTCTATTAATAACAAGGTGAAGTGTGTTCCTCTCCACTTGAGAATCCTTAGCCACCCAGGAGACCTGCTATGATGCCATCTAGATTATAATCAAAGGCACATACATGAGGGTTAAACTACACCATGGGCAAATTTTTTGAAAGGATCATGTTCTTTGGCAATGCAACTAATTGGTTAGACTTGTGTTGGAATTCTTACCTTAAAAATAAGGTAAACCATGGGAAAAGTTTCCTTAAAAAGCGATGACCATGTTCATTGGTAGTGTAATAAGTTTTTAAGTATGATGGGGTTTGGTTGCAATCCTCATCCTAGCCTTCATTCTCCTTTTAAGCCTATTTCCCCAAAATTCAAAAAGACAAAAGCAAATATTCTCTTTCCATTTCCTAATTTTCCTCATTTTCCCTTATTCCTTTTCATCCATTCCCTTTCTAAACTTTCAAGAAAAAAAAAAACAAAACAAAAAGAATTCCAAAGAAAAATCTGAAAGTTGTGGCTAGCTATGATCTAAAATAAGCCTGTCCTCTTTATTAAGTTTGGTATAAATCTTGTGCTCAATGTAATGCTCATGCTAATTTCTTTTATTCATGAGATGATTGAAAATGAAATCTTAATTGTGCGTGTGCATGTGCGTGTGTGTGTGTGTGTGTGGTTAAAGTTATGATTTATAAAGATTAGATGTTTAGATCCTGATTAAATAAGATGGTGTGACAAGGATCTTTTTTATCTCCTTTTAAAATTTCTATGATTTTGTTGTTCCTTGCACTTGCATGCAATTTCTAGTTTGGAGGCTAAGTGTTGATATCAACACTCCCATGCTAGGCATGGGCCCATTCATAAATTGGTTTAATCACATTAAATCAAGCATAATACATTTATAGAAAGATGAGTTTGTGTTCTTCATTACTCAAATCCATAACATATTTGTTTCAAGTTGATAAAATACAATAAAAGAATGTAATATCAACTTTGTTTATGAAGGTTATCTGAAATCATAAATTAAGATTTCCAATGAAAAATAGATTGTTGCTATTTTGAAAAGTCTTTAGAAACAATGTACTAAAGATTTGGATGGAAATTACATCATTATTGGTGGACATCACCATGTTAACTTTGGAGAATCAATAAATCACAGATCACACAAGAACACATGGAAGGAATAAAATAGATATATAAAAAAATTTAGAAACAATGAAAGCAATGGTATTGCAACTACAGAATGCATGCAGGGGAAACTTAGCAACCGTATTTGCATAGTTTGTTTCTTTTAGGGATATCCTTTGCCACATTCCAGGACTAATTAGTTGCAATTGCAGATGGAATTGTGTTGAATTGTTCATGCTCTCATTGTTGTGAAACATTGAAACTAGAGGTGTGGGTTTTGTTGTTAGGTAGCCACGTGTTGGCAGTTGAAAAATCCAATTCCTTGATCTATATTGGTGTTATGTTTTCTGGTTTCTGCTTTTGTTTTTACAGTAGTAACAGGGATGCACGTTGAAAACTTATGGTAGTAATGGAGCTACAACTTGGACGTTGGTGCTGCAATGTGGGTGTGCTGCTCTATCAACCACATTCTTTAACCGCACAACTGTAGCTATTTCCTACATGTTACCTTGATAGAGATTGTTGTTTTCTACACATGATAGGCTTATGCAACTATTATGTGTGCCCGTGTTGCAGAAACTGTCATTTGCTACATGTGAGTAATGATGGATGTTGTTGTTTTCACTTTGGTACCACGAATTTCGCGTTGGGTGGTGGTAGATTTGGATGTTACGTGGGTAATGAGGCATGGTTCCTAGCTGTTTCCTACATTAATGGGGATCCATTTATCTCTAAAGTTACATTTCCTTGTTGTAGCTATTTTCTACGTGTGATCGATGGATGTTACAATGGACGTTATGTGAGAGTGGTGGTAGTGGACATTACATGTGTGTAGTAATTGCCATGGCCATTAAGCACCAGTAGTGGCTCCTCATGTGCTAGACTAGTCCTTATAAATTCTCTGGCAATGAAAGAGGATAGAGAAATAGAAAGCAATAAGCTAGCTACGGTGGTGGGGTTTTCTCCAAGTGGAGTCACGATGGAAAATCCCAAGGTTCTCTCTTACTTTTATTGCCTATTTGATGGCTCTCTCAGAAATAGTTTAAAGCAGAGCAAGAAGTAGATTCAACAATTGGAGGTTGCAAGCTCATTAGAATAGGTGTGCTTCTTACAAGCATTGGTAGGCAATGCTACACTAAAAGTTGTTCCATCGATGCTTTTTTTGAGCTAAGTCATTATTTCATTCTGTCATTTTATATTTCTGCAATTGAACTATGGTCTTTGTACTGTGGATTAAACATAGAACTTGTTTCACTTCAGAACTCAAATTAATCCTATCCAAGCTGTCAGGTATTTCCTACTTTAATTTTACATTTTATTTTATTGATACATAAGTTTTATTGTTGAAAATTTAAAAATAAAATGGTTGTTGTTTTGTCAAAATTATCTTAAACTGCTGTTTATATTTTTTTGTTAAAATTGTTTAGCTACTAGCATCTTTATATGTTAGGAAACATTACGTTGCCCTACCAACTGAGACTATTCCTAAGTTCCCATACCCATACAAGAGGTGCCCTAGGCAATAGTCTCCCTAAATGAGTTTTCTGAGTGTTAATGTGTCTAAAATTTACACATCAACAACTACCACCACCAGCATTGTTATTGCTACTTAATGCTATTATTACACCTTATAATTTATGATTGTGATTCTATTAAGTTTCTTCTCTTTAAACTTTGGCTGTCTTTTTATTATTTTTTATAAATCTTTCATCTCTTCCACTGAGACTTATTCTCAAATTAGTCATGTCCATATGCAAAATACCCTAGGCCAGCTTTTGTAAAATGTGTTTTCTAAGTATTGTGTGTAGATTTTGGATCACCCTGTGAGAATACTAAGCTTGCATACCTAAACTTTACCTTTTCATGCCCAAGTTAATTCTAAAGTTTAGTAACTTTTGATTTAAATTATTTTAAATTAACACCTCTCATGTCCGTTAAAACACCGTATTTGTTATGTATAATCACACAAATATCTAACCATGTTTACGAAAGATGCACTCATACGCATAAAACATCAGGAACCAGAATGATTCTTGGACACTTTTTCAGAATGCTTTGCAATGTCCATGTATAATACACGAAGGGTGTACAAAGCGGACACCAAACTACTAAATTTAAAGCGGACACCAAACTACTAAATTTAAGTAAATTTAAGTAAACCAAAGGAGGGTACACAAAACTCAAATATACAAAATCCGATGATAATATTTCTTCCCATTTCAGTATAAATTGATATCAGAAATTTATGCTCACCATCTGCCAGAAGCAAAATTTATCAACAGTATATTCAACCAAGTTAAAAAAAAATTAAGGAAAAAGGATGGATCCTCGGTACCGATAAAATGTTACCCTGTGAAAACTATGTACCGAGCTCATTAATATGCTTAGATGTTTCTACTTACCAATACTTAGACGATAGTCGCAACAAACATTTACAATTCCGCAAATACAAAATCAAGATAGAGCCAATTGTGATCCAACAGTCAAATTTTGATTTTCTGAATCAACACGTTAGACTTGCAGCTAAACTGGCAACAGTAAATAAACGTTGCTAGAAAAGCAAGCCTGGAAATGCTGGAGTTCAGAACTACAAACAAACAGGAGGTTAAACAATTAGGCACAAGTTTAATTGTTTGCAAAGATTCTCCCACCATGTCTTTCCCTTCATCTTCCCTATATTCCAACTCTGCAAAAATTGAGCGTTTTCTGTTAGCTCTGTTTTCATATCTGAGGAAACATTTACTATGCATAATGTTTCTTCAAAAGTTCACGGAACGGTTAACACAAATTGGCAAATTGCAAACTGTTACCATAATTGGAGTTAGCAACTGTATGAAAGCCTTGCATAAATGATTAAAGGCATTGCAAGTTTCATGGCCAACTATAATTGGGGCACGTAATTACATTGAAAAACCTTGAAAAACAATATCATAACTCAAAGGTAAATCTTAATGGCATGTAAGTTACCTTTACAAAGGCAAACGCATTAGAAGGTTGAGCTGGATGCCTCTTGGATTTCTGATTCCCGGTACGTGTTTAATGGTGGTTGCGATTCCACCATCAGTATTACTTCCTCCAAATTATTGCAACGAAGTCCCGATTGATTTTGAATATTATCCGTAGACGAGGAAGATGTGTATGAATCATAGATGTTAAATAAAATCGACTCAACTTGTTTCATGGATGGCCTGGAGGAAGCTTCATGGCATGTGCAAACCAGGGCTACCCTCAAAATGCCTTCAACTGCCTCCATCTCTTCCTCTTTCAGGATTTCAATGCCTCCACCGCTGCCATCGACTCTGGATAAAAGCTGTATTAATTCTCTGTGTTTTCTCCCCTTCTGAATTTGCTTGGAATACCATGGACACCCAATTTCGTAAAGTGAGATCAGTGCCAAACATCTCATTTGTAGCTCAGTTGTGGTCATTACTTCTAACATGACCACTCCAAAGCTATAAACATCTCCTTCAATGGACACCTCCCCTCCAACTCCATACTCTATTTCCATAACAAGTGGCATCGAAATTAGTAAGATACTAAATTAAAATGAAAAGTAACCTTTGAAATTAAAAATAAATGTTCTAAAATATAGTTGAATAAAAATATACCAGGAGCAACATATCCTACAGAGCCTTTGATCCCGTATGATGATGAAGATGAAGATGTAGTAGCTGTTATAGGCTGTGATTGTGAAATTGCCAATAGAACAGGCTATGCCAAAATCTGAGAGCTTCACAGTCATTTCTTCATCCAGCAATATATTTTGGGGTTTAATGTCACAATGGATCACTGGGGGACTCCAGTCATGGTGGAGATGGCTCACTGCAGTCGCCAACTCTTTCAAGATGCGGAGCCTCATTTCCAAACATAATGATCTGCCCTGTTCTCCATGTTGATCATGAAGACGCGAATGTAGAGAACCATTGCTCATGTAAGGCATGACTATGGCCCTGATACGGTCAAGATCTTAATAAGGTTTCTATGTCGCAGTTTCCCTAAAATTTGGCATTCCTTCTTGAAACTCTGTTCAGATCTGTTCTCTTGGGATGACAAGAATACCTTAACGGCTACTTTCTGTCCCTGGTTTAATTCCCCATAATATACCCTTCCAAATATCCCTTGGCCAATTAAGTTACCTTCACTGAAATTTTGAGTGGCCCTGTTTAATTCTTGCATTGATATTTTCATGAATGGCTTCTCCAAATTAACCATATTCAAAATGGACCTTGATTGAAAATGTTTCATTTTTCTACAGAACAACCAGATTGAAAGACTTAGAGTCAAGATCCCACACAAGGAGGTGATGATTATTAACAGTAATTTGAGAATTGTGCGGGTGTGGGAATTATGGGTACCAGAAATCTTGATGATTGTGAGACCAAAGCAACCACCGCATAGCAAGGGATTTTGTACTAAAGACCATTTGCTTAGGTTTTTAAAAATGCCCTGTTTACATGGGATCTGCCCTTCAAAAAAGTTGTAGGAGATGTTAAAGACATGTAGATAAGCAAGCTTGGTCAGCGACTCTGGAACCCTTCCTGTAAAAGAATTATGCGAGAGATCCATGATTTGAAGTTGCGTCAACTTCTCGCCAATATTTTCGGAGAGATTTCCAGTGAAATTATTGAAAGAGAGATTGAGATGCTCTGCAATGTGAATGCCAATGTTTCCAGAGAGATGGTTGTTGGAGAGATCAATAAACTGGGCCATCTGCATCCCTCCTATGTCTTCAGGTACTTGCCCTGTTGAAGCATTTCGGGACAGATTGAACCCAAATATAATGTGTTTTAAACCAGCAACCTCTGGTGGGATTTCTCCAGATAAATTGTTTGCAGAAAGATCCAGATGTTCCAGTAGTGAACATTTAGCTATCTCTGGAGGAATTTTCCCAAAGAAAGAATTCATCCTTAGATTAAGCTGACGTAAATTTGCCAACTCACTGATGCTGGGAGAAATGGGGCCCGATAAATTGTTGTGTTGGAGATAAAGGTAAGCCAGAGTGCTGCTTGCAAGAGCCAGTTCACTGGGAATGTTGCCTTGCAGTTTGTTGTAACTGAGATCGATATACTGAATTGAACTCATGTTCCCCATCTGTTTGCCATCTAAAATATTTGTTCCCAACTGAAGTTCAATAAGTGATGACAGGTTTCCAATGCTGCAGGGAACTCTGCCATAGATGATATTGCCATTTAAGGATAATTTTTGAAGATTTGGCCAGTGAGAACCAATACTTGAAGGTAAGATCCCTCGTAAATAAATGTCCGACATATCTAGGAATCTCAATCGCCGACAATTAAAGAGGGCTTTTACTATGGGAATGGATTGATCAAGGCGCGTGCCTTCAGTGCGTGAGAGTGTTATCGTAGCTTTCAGTGCGTGAGAGTGTTATCGTAGCTTTCAGTTAATATACTGTCTCGTGTGAAATCTGCGCTTGCATTCCCGCCTCGTAAATATCCACTAATGTTTACTAATGTGAGGCGACTATGTAAGATGCTGTAACCTCGTAAGTGACTTAGCGCAAAGGCCCTTTAATTAATAAAGAAAAGAAAATGAATTTGATGGCTTTAGCGGGGAACGAGTCCCCGAGTTACCCCAGAATGGCAGCATCCACTATAAGAGCACTATATACTCACAAGACTAACTAAATTACGGAATTTTCACTTTAGCTGGTAGCAGGACCGTCATAAGCGTACACTAGTACTCAGGGAAGGGGGCCAACTACCCAGAAGTTCACGGGGTTGCCAGCCAAGTTAAGCCATTCCAGGTTAGAAAGATTGCCCAGCCAGTTAGGAAAGGTTCCTTGCAAAGAGTTATGGTCCACTGCTAACAAGATAATAGATGATGTGTTCATCCATGAGTCTGGTATTGCTCCAGAGAATTGATTTGCTGTGAACGACAATTATTTTAAGTTGGGGAAGGTAGAGATCCACGCAGGGAGAGTACCTTGCATCCTGTTAAAATTCAAATTCAAATTCAGTTCTGTCAATGAGGTAAGGTTGGCCATGGACTCTGGAACGCTTCCCCTGAAAAAGTTCACAGCGAGATTCAGCCCTTGCAATTTGTTCAACCTTCCTATCCACGCTGGCAGTGTTCCTTCAAAGTCATTCTCAGCTAAAGACAACCTCATGAGAGAAGTGCAATTCACGAGGGTGCCAGGAATGGTGCCTCGGAGAGAATTGCTGGTGAGATCCAGGTATTGAAGGGAAGAGAGATTTCCCAATTGGTATGGAATGCTGCCGTGCAAATTATTAGTGCCAAGAAAGAGAACCTCAAGTTTGGTGAGCTGTCCAAGTGAAGCTGGAACATGGCCCCTGAGACGGTTGTAGGACAGAGCAAGGTGGGTCAGCTCTTTGAGTTGAGCAAGGGACTCCGGAATTGGACCGCTGAGAGAGTTGCTGAAAAGGGTCAGGAACTTGAGGCGTGTAAGCTTCCCAAGAGAAGCAGGAATAGTGCCATTCAGAGAGTTGATGCCCAGATCAAGGTACTCAAGGGAAGAGATGTTGCCCAATTGAGGTGGAATGCATCCACGCAGATTATTATCGTTCAGTATCTCTAGCAGGGTGAGTTGTCCAAGTGAAGCAGGTAGAGCCTAAGATCGATCAAGTTAACGAGTCCAGCCAGGGAGTCTGGAATTGTACCTGTCAAAGAGTTGTCATAAAGGATCAGCATCTTGAGTTGGGTAAGCTCTCCCAGAGATGCAGGAACAGAACCTGTGAGATGATTCTCATACAAAACAAGCTTNGATGCAGGAACAGAACCTGTGAGATGATTCTCATACAAAACAAGCTCCGTTAGCTCTCTGAGTTCCCTGAAGGACTCAGGTATTGGACCTGTTAAAGAGTTATTAAAAAGGTACAGAATCTTGAGCCGGCTGAGTTTCCCAAGAGAATTAGGAATGGTGCCATTAAGAAAACTGTTTTGAAGCTTAAGATACTGCAGCGAAGACAGATTGCCCAGTTGCAGAGGAATGAGTCCGTGCAATGGGTTGGAGCCAAGGTAAAGTCCTTCAAGTTTAGGAAGCCTGCCAAGCTGAGGTGGAATGAGTCCAGACAATGAATTGTTAAAGAGATTGAGTACCTTCAACATTGACAAATTGCCCATGGCCGCAGATATTGATCCTTCCAATGCACTGCTGTTAAGGTCCACTGAAATCACTCTTCCGGCAGAGCATTGAATTCCAGTAAAGTTGCAAGCATCAGCAGAGTCAGATCGCCAATTTTGTAAAACATAGTGAGGATCAGTGGTGATGCATCTCTTAAAGGCAATCAAAGATTTCACTTCATTGACAACAGCATCATTGTTATCCTTTGTAGCAGCAACATGGATCAGCAGGAAACACACAAACATTGTAAATGCAAAACAGGATGACCAAATGTTGGGCGCCATTATTGTTGGCTAACAGGAGGACTTGAACAAGTGCAGTAGGACTGGGTTATGCCAGAGTTTTGCAGGCAAAGCTTTTGTGTATGATATATGTACGCCTTGACTTCTGAATGTTTCAGAGAATAACTGAATAACCGAGGACAACAGAAAACCTTTTTATCTCTTTATCCTTTTAAAATTATTTTTTCGAGACCAAGAAAACTGCTGCTTTGAATTTTATTTTTCATTTCGAAAAACAGGTAATGATGATTTATCTTTTGATATTTGTTAGCACCATGGTAATATACTTATTCACCATGTTAAATATAAACTAAGAAGCCGAGGCTAGTTTGTCCTCTGCCATGTAGGAAGGCCCGGAAGTTACCTGGTTGGGCTTGGCCACCAAAAATTGGGGTCGGATGGTTGAATGACATGATATTGCGTGACTTTTAACTTGACTTTGCGGGAACAAAGGTGAGAATATGATTCCATCTAATATCATGTGCACTTCATTTCATTTGTCGTGCATTCCGAGATTTAATATTACAATATTACACTAAGTGCAATTGTTTAATAATAAAAGTCACGCCAGGGCGGTCCAGCCCACTTCATTGAAAAGCAATTTCGCATTGTTTAAAGCACTACTTTTTGAGTCTCGAAATCACGGGAGCAGTTATAAATCTTAAATCTTGGAAGCATGATAACCACTACGTCTTAGCAATCACAGATCTTACCTTCTTACATGACAATAGATAGAATGATATTATCACCGTCGTTGTTACGAAGTTAAATAATGTTTTGTCATCCAACAATACAAACCTGATCTTTGATAGCGAGATTCACCTTTTCAATAATACAATCGACTCCGTTGACGTTGACCGAGAGATAAAGGCACTAAAGTTCAATAATGTCTTGTCATCCAACCATACAAACCTTAATCTTTGATAGCAAAAATAAATGGAATCATATTCTCACCTTTGTTTTTACAAAGTCAAGTAATGTCATGTCATCCAATAGTACAATCCTAATTTTTGATGACTTACTTGGTCGAGAGATAAAGGCACTAGGCTTACTTTTGAACTTTGAATGTTGTCACATGAAAAGAAACACTTCACATAAAATATCTAAGTACTATTTATATATTTGGCAATAGAGTCAAAGGTAGTAGATGTAGTACTTTTCATGCTTGCAAGATTTATGATTGCTAAGGCATAATCCATGTTTTCTCTCCCCTCCCATGATTTCTAAACTACTGTTGTATTAATGTGGACTTGCTTTTCAATTCTGAGTTGGTTGGACTTCCATGGTCATGAGCATGATGTTTATTATTGGACACTTGCAATTATTGTAATGTTAATTCTATGTAATTTGCAAGACTTATCACTAATGATGCAAATGAAATAAAGTACACATGAGATTAGATGGAATCATATTCTCTCATTTGTTCTTGCAAACTCAAGTCATGTCATGTCATTCAACCATACAACCCTAATTTTTTATGGCCAAGCTCAACCAGAGAACTTCTAGGCCTTCCAACATGACACACTCTTTGGCCAAGAGTCGAAGGTAATAGGCCTTGTTACATCTTGTTCTCAGATGTCATGGTAAATGTCAAATATACATTATAGTAGACATTATGCGTAAGAAGGTAATATACCAAATGTCAAATATATGTAATTCAAAATTATGTGTAAAGGAAATAATAAGGAAAATGCAGAAGGAGAAAGGATTGCTTTATTAATATGAAGTAGTGTATTTGGATCATGCTATGAGAGAGCTGCTTGGGGTTTTCTTCCTTCGAAGTCTATCCCCTTAAAGGCAATCCAACAAAGCCACCATGATTAGGCCTACAACCTAGGTAGAAGGGATGGCCAATCCTCTTCCTATCCCACTTCACCTAGCTCCTATGACTTGCCTATACCGGCTCTACCACTCCATGCCTAGCATGACATCTAAGCCCAGAGATAAATGCCTTAGGTCAAGCCCCCAAAGGTGACCTCAAGAGACATGTCCATTATTACAATGCATCATTTTGGGTCTCAATTACAATTGCCCTTTTAGGTCTTGTTACGATAACGATAACACTTATTATGAAGAGGCATCATCTTCGTTATGCAACTGCATCATTTGGGAATGGGGATGTTATAGTCCTACTCTTGGATTTTGAATGGTGTCACACCTAAAAGAAAACAAAATTTTTTAGCTAAGACCTTAAGTTTAAAATGGAGGATGAGAAGGAGGAGATGTTGTTTTTTGTAGTGCACTTTAAAGATGGTATTTTTTGTAGTGCTCTCAGTATGGTCTTGTGAATCATCCTCAAGGCAACATCTACTTTAGACTTAACACTAACTTGAGTTGATTGTTCAAGGGTATACATGCTTAGTTACCTTATATGTAAATTATATATAATCTAGTTCAACACTATTATCATGCCTACCATTAGCCCTATCTTCTATTTTTCCTTTTTTCTCTTTCATCTCTCATGTTTCTACCTAATATTTTGTTTATGGTTTGTTTATTTGTTTGTTTTATGTTTTTGGGCAATGTTTATTTTCATTGTTGATGTTGTGTATTATGTGTTCTATTTTTTTAGTGTTCTTATTTTAATTTATACCTTATTAAAGTATGAATTAAGGTTTTCTAATTGAGTTATGATTTGTTTATGTAGTATTCTTGGTATTATCATAAGTTCATGTGAATTAAGAATTGTTTTGTTGGAGATGGTTTGGTTTATTTCTTTTTTTAATTTCTTTGTAGTTGTTTCTTCTTTTTCCTATTCATTTTGTTTTTTTAGTGTTTTTAATATGTTTTTTTTTTTTTGTGAATGAATCATTGTAGGATGAAGTTTGTCTCTAAATTGATATACTTTATTAGTTAGTATTAGGAAAAGAAAGAGGGTTGATCAAAGTAGGGTGGAGTTTTTACGTGACAAATTATCTCAGCCGTTTGTCAATCTCGAGGGTTTCTAATGTAGTTTTTACAACAAAAATATTTTTAGTAAGAAATGATTTAAAGATTTAAAATACTAATGTCTCTTAGAATGAAGAGACTATCAAGAATTTTGAAGCTTTTGATTTTTCTTTACTTGATAATTTATATAAATCCTTATCAAAAGATATCATTTCATGATAAATATTTCTACAAATTATTGGATTTGTTTCCTTGAATAAGGGTTTTACATTAATCATTTAGGCTATCCTCAAGTGCTATGGAATTAATGTTGTGCATGCTTGCTATTTTTCTAAATCTTTTTTGCTTGTTAAATTGACCAATTTTGAAATGGTTGAAAAATCATTAGATCTTAAAGTTTTTATGGGTCAACGTAATACTTTTATTGCTTAGAAATCAAAAGTGGATTTTGATTTTTATTCTTCTAATTATTCTAAAATTCCTTGTTGGATTGAATTATAAAATCTTCCTCTTATTTTTCAAAGTTTTGAAGCAAAATTATTAGCAACATTGGCATAATCTTGAAGATAGAGTCAAAAACATAACTAGATAATGTGCAACACACATGATATTTTGTAGATATTGATTTATGATAAAAGAAAATAGAATTAAAACTCAAGATAGGTAATCATTATTTTTCCCAAAAAATTACATTTTATAATTTGCAAGGATGTTGTAGCTTTGTTGTGATGAAGGCCATGTTATTGGAATCTATCCTATTCTAAATAAAAAGTTATTTCTAAGAAAAAGAAACAACAATTTTATGAAAGAGAAAATAATGGTAGTTTTTAGTAACGACAAATGAAATCTTCTTCAGTAAGTTCTCAACCTTTTACTGGTCCTTTTAATTCTAAAGGCATCAATAAACTCTTGAAAGAGAATTCCTTTTTAGAAAAAAAGAAAATTTCAGGAGAGACTAGTAATGAAAATATTGATGAAGATGGATTTCACTCAATGCTACATAAAAAGAAGAGGGTTGCAAACGCTACTATTAATTTAAAAACCCCAAAGGTATCATATTCTCTTTCTACTTTGATGAGCAACGAGGTACCCTTACACTCAACCATATGAATCACAAGAATTCACACATGGTTCAATCAAATTCCGTGGATGGGACTAGTTGTGACATCTAAATCGTTATGCTCTGATCGCAGTTCATTGTCTTCCCACTTGGACTAGTGGTATCCTTATCACGTATGGTTTAGTCCAAAGTCAGGCATATGATGTGGTCTAAATTCTATGCTACTTCTAATGATGATAAAGAGATCAATTAATTAAACTAATAAATGATGTAAAACAAGATATAAACTAGCCTAACACAAGTAGTTGCCCCACCTTCCTGAACACATCCTGCACACATATAGCACTGTTGGGCTACCAAACATTAAGCATTGCTAGTTACCAAGTACTATATGAATACTCGAAGTGGTCATGCTTGTGTTCATTGACAACTAAAAATAAATTGCTTAATTCAAATGCATTAAAGTAAAAAGCAAGAAAGTAAAATGCATTAAAGAAAATATTAGTCTATTCTCAGTGCTACAAGGATTGTCAAAAGAGTTCGCTTTATTCCTATCACACTACTGCACTCAGGTACATTAGTGCTCAAACAAAGAACCATACACACTTTAGAATTTTTCTATAGGCACTCAGAAAATAGTCTAACTCTAAAGAAAAGAAACTATAAGAGCTCTACTACTCTAACAGAAAAACTATATGGAAATCATGAGCCTGAGCCCTATATTTATAGACCGGAGTACACCCTGCAATGTTGAATATCTAACATTGCATCTTGGCTCTAACATCGCATACGCGACGTTGGGGCTCTGACATTAGGGCACTGATACAAGGCTCTGATGTCAAGGTTTCAACATTTAGGCTCCGATGTTAAGGCCAGGAAAAACATGACTCATCATACCCCCACGACTAGATGAAAACTCATCCTTGAGTTAATAAAATGAGGAAAAAGTTCCTTACAAAAAATATTAGATAATTATGGGATTATTGACTGACATTACAAACTAACTCAGATAAAATAGACAAACTTTGGATGCCCAAGTGTACAAAATTACAATTTTTACAAAATGGGGTGTTCATGATAAGAGAAGTGAACACCCTAGATAACACTAACATCCAACATGTCTTAACAGCATAAGAATGAAAGAGAGAGAAGAGATCCAACAAGCATGAACGATCCTCATTGTGTAGCACTGCTACATCATCCTTGTTGAAAATAGTCCTACTTCTAGTCTTGCTTCCCACTGTAGTCACAACAAAATCATGAATTAGTATGTAATGTGTAACACATAGTTGTTAAGTACCTTGTCTCTTCAATGGTTACACTTAGCTTAGTTGTGATTGTGGTAGATTGATTCCTTTAGTAGTGTCAGTAGAAAGGCTAACAAATAGGGTCAAATAGATAAGTGATCCATTAAATTTAAAAAATTTTGGCGCAAGAAAATATTTTAAGATGGTGTAAGTATTTGAAACACCGTGAAAATTACGAGTCAGCCTCAGGCAAAGATTCGCAATTCAGGTGAGAGCGCATGTCAGAATTCCAGAAGGGAGAACAAGACAGAGCAAGACCAAGAGGCACGTAACATCAAGTCTTCGACTTCTTGTGTAGATTCCTAATCTTACTATGTTTTCTCTGTTTACGCTATATCACGCGACGTAGCATAATGACGCTTAGCGTGATTCCGTTTGACATAGTCCGGCGTCAGAAGGCTATTTACTGTAGCACGTGGAAGGGCTTGAGCAGCGTAATATGCGATTTCTCGTATATTTTGCTAAGTCTTTTATTCAAAGCCAAGTTTACGCTTTGTAACGCACGGCAGCATAATGAGCTTCAAAACAGTCAAAGGCAAAGTCTAAGGAAGTGCACAAATCAACCCTTTTCTCTTGACGTGTGGATTGCTCATCATACGCTCATTACGCAACGTAGCGTATCACAGCGTAATGCATTGCCAAGCTAAACATTGTTTACACTTCATTACGCGCGGCTGCGTAAGCGAGCGTAAAATAGCTTGAATCCATTGTTTCCATGTTATGTTACGCTCTCGCACGCGACGCAATGCGTACGAGCGTAACATAGCCCAAAATCAATGGAGACATGCCCAACCCACACTTGTCACTCATACGCACAATACGCAGATGTGCGTATTGTGCGTAGTCACAGAGTTCAACACAAAGCTGGTTAGGTCAACGATCTTCCGAAAGGTCTGAAACACGTGTCATCACAGCTGTGCCTTCTCCACATATTGTCAAACCTATAAATGTCCCAGTTGGCGAAGAAAAAAGGAGGCAACCAGACAGAATAAGAGCAACAGAGCAACAATAGAGAGACAGAGACAAGAGATACTTGACTTGAGCATTGGCAGTAAGAGCGATTACCCTTTTGGCGAAGAGATAACTTTCCCCATTGGTGATCATCGACAGTTCCNGCCTACAAGGTAGATTGGATTCTATTCTGCACTTCTGCTCAGACAGTTTGCTTGTTTCTTGTTGCTTTGTATTTTCTTTACACAAAACAATCGGGGTCTTCCCAGTGTAACTTGAATATACAGAATACTTATTTTCCCAGGTCAAACCATAGATCTTGTAATCACGCATTTCTCTCGTGTCCGATTCCTGTTATCGTGTTAACGCTGTCACCATCGCTACCATTCATTTACATCGCTTTCTCTCATTTCGCAACTCGTCGAATCAGATCGTTCCACGAGATATTTATAATCTTCATCGGTTTACTGATTAGTAATTCCCTGTCTAATCGACAAGACCGTTCAGGGTGCCGCAGATTCGTTTTTCCAGCATAGCCCTCGCATGGATCCATGGTTAAAACTGTGTACGCAGGATTTTGTTTGGTATTTTCCAGCAGCCGACATTTTCCGTCGTTACAGTTTTCTGGCGCTAGAAGGAGGGCCTAGGCTCCGATCCGCATTTGTTGGGTAGCCCTGTTAGCGATTTACACCCAAAGCCGTAAACGTAATACCTCTAAGGAAGTTTACGGCAAATCGTGTGGTGTAGATCGGTCGCAAGGACGATTCCTTTGGAATCCTATAGGGTAGAAAGCCTATTTGCGATCTTTTTGTTAGCCACTTTTTTAGATCCAGTTGTTTGTCACCGTTAACCCACTTTATCAATGGATTCCGTATACACAATCACAATCGCCATGGTCGCCGCTGACTTGGGTGCCACATCTGTGAACCCTATCGCTGTCACTAGACCAGCTTCTGGTGCGGTAGGACCGCAGGGACCATCGCATAGGTCATTGAGACTGCAGGGCAAAGACCCTATTTTCACGGTCGTGACCCTTGAAGAATACAACTTCATCTGTGTTAAGATCCAGACAAAGCTGGCTCTTAGCCGAGCCGAGATCGAAGCAAAAAGAAACTTTGAGATGATTCATCGAGAAGGTCACGATTTCACTCCAACAGCCTATGACATTATCCCTTTGACCGAACATCAACATGAAATTATAACACAGTTGTTCATGGCCAAGGGTCAAGCTTCACAGGCTACGTTGGAGCCCCAGAATGGGGAGGAGGAAGAGGATGAATTGGCAGCCCAGTCAGAGCATTCGTTCCATACTTTAAGCCCCCACACATACGTAAATCCCCTGTTTCCTTTCAACGGAGAGGTCGCTCCTCTTGACTCAGCCATAACCACATAGATGCATGTCCCCATCATTCCACAAGCCACTGCGCAACCATCTGGGCTGCAAGTGCAAGTGCCCCACAATAATATGGGGGCGGTCGCATCATCACGAGTACTCAGCATTCCAGCGGTGGTTCTGGCAACCACCATGCCCCATTTCATACCTCAAATCCAACCGCACACCATATCCACGACTCGCCCGGCGCAGACATCGTCACTCCCTCCCCCTCCAACTCAACAGATCACCACAGCTATTCAGCCAAAAACATACATCCAACAGCCTGCCGCAAGTCAGTGGGCCAATCCTACAGCGCAACATAACCAGTCTACGCTGTATGGTGTGCAACCCTCCGTTGCACCGGCAACACAAGTTTCACAAGTGGCCCCGTAGTATATCTATCCTTATCTTACGCAGCAGGCGGCGACTAACCCCTCTTTGCAAACTAGTGGGTGGTGGTTTTCATAGGCCCCCCTGCCTGTAGGGATCCCCACCCCACAAGTAGTCAGGCAACCTCTCCCGTCATTTCTGTTCCCTAGCGCCGCCCTCCCAGTCCAACCTCCTATGCCTTCTGCACAAGCACCTCCGTCAACAGGTTTGGACCAGGCCTTCCAGCTTATACAGACTCTCACCGAGGAGGTTCGATGCCTCAAAGCCACTGGTTCTGATACCATTCAGATCATGGACTTTTACCAGGCGGATCTGATTAGTCCAGCGGTCCCTATGCTGTCGTTGCCACCAGGGATGTCCCTCCCTCATTTTACCAATTACAATGGGGAGGGAGATCCCAATGCTCACTTGGTCACATTTAGGTCTGAGTCCTTGTTGTTGCAATAGTGGCCACACACGATCATCCGAGTCTTTGCAATGTCTTTGATAGGGAAAGCTTTGGATTGGTATCGAGCCCTCCCATGCTCTTCCATCTCAACCTTGAAAGAGCTACTGATCCAATTTGTGACCCACTTCAAATACAACTTGAAACCGGAAGTCACATTGGATCAGCTCATGGGGGTGAAACAAGACCCACTCGAGCCTGTCCAAAAGTTCATATAGTGCTGGAATGCTACTTTGAATGAGATCCGCGAGCCGATCGCGGACTCACATCTGCTGGCTATATTAAAAGGAGCAGTCAATAACTTTATTAAGTCAAAGCTATACTATCTTTCCCCCAACTCTTTACATCAGGCCTTCGCTCAAGTTAGAAGCATCTAAGATGCTACGGAGGTCAGCAAAGACCCAACGTATGTCGCCTACAGGCACGCTCACAACAAGGGCAAAGACAAAGGTAAGGCAACAACAACGAAAGTAGCTGCGTTGACTGAGAGCGCAAAGAAGAAGAACAAGAAGGCACCTACGCCACCTCCTGAGGCTACGACTGGTGTAGGAACCAGCCAAGACATGACAGCTCCTGAAAAGGCCCCCTAGCCAAAACCAAACTTTAAGCGTAAAGATCGCTCAAAGTACACAGCCCTACCTGTAAAGCATTCAGAACTGTTGAAACAACTGTTAGGAGCAGGGCACATTCAACCTAAGAAGGTGTCCGAGGAGGCTTTGAAGTGTCACAGACGTCATTGTGAATTGCTGAAGAACCCTTCTTTAACCTTACCCAACGAACCACCAGTTCTGAGATCTTTCAGGTTGGACGGTTTCTGTGACTACCACCAGCTGTGTGGTCACGATACGGATTACTGCTAGGCGTTGAAAGATGACATTCAACGCATGCTGGATGATGGTTTGCTCAAGTTAGACAGCAGTAACCCGACGCACCCAGAAAACCAAACATTGCACGTATATACGGACCTGTTGAATGCAAAAAACGATCCTTATACAATCACTGTGGTGTGTACGGACAATGAGAGGAGGGAACCGCCAAAACAACCTTTCGTTTTGCATGTGCCTGCCAGCTCACAAGGGGGAGCAACCATTTCATCGATAGCCAGTAGTGCCTCCAAGCCGCCCTTCATTATACGAGCACCTTCTCAGATACACACTCAGTCACGCAGCAACAGACAAGCCGCGGCTTCGTCCGCGTCCACGCCCAAGGCGCCCTTCATTATCAGGGTGCCAAAACCATAGGTTGCTCCTCTCACGCAGGGGCAGACCTCTAACCAGAACAGCCAACCATCGCCTCCCAAGCGAAAGGGAGAGGACACCTCAGTTAACGCAACGAAAGACTATCTTACGCTCGACTTCCCTAAGCCTAGGCCCCTGGCCTCTGCGCCTTCGTCTATGCCTCAGAAGCAGGATAAAGGCGTAGAAACGCAGCCACCTTCTCTTGGCAAGAAAAAGAGCAACCCTTTGACTGACACCGTTCCACCTCGAGAGATCCGTCTCTTGGGCCGAATGGAAGAGGATAAGGGGGATAAACAACCCAGCTGAGAGAAAGACCTCCTCGACGCATTTACGCAAGTCAAACAGGCTCTCAAGAAAAAGAACACAATGTTGATCCTTTATGACCTGCTTATGACATCTTGGGAACACCGTAAGGCTATGNGATGGCGCAGCTACCAACGTCATTCCCTATTCCATCATGGATAGGTTGGGTTTGGTCGACCAGATCACGCCCACAACGACGGCTTGCGTAAAATCATTCAATGGGACACGGGTTCAAATCAAGGGGACGGTGCGTATTGAGTTTGTGGCGGGGGATCAATTCCCAATAGAGGCCACTTTCTTAGTCATCGAGGAGATGCCAAGGTTCAACCTGATCTTGGGGAGGTCGTGGTTAGCCTAGCTGAGGGCGGTTTCGTCACCGATACACCAAGAGATACACCTGCCCTATGCCAGAGGGGAGGTTGTGATACGCAGTGACGAAATCAGCCCCACGACCATCAATAACATTGAAGAAGAATAGGGTTCGGAGATAGAAACGACTGGTGATCAAACCCATCTCCAAATCCCTCAACAAACCGACAGCAATGATGATAGTCTAGCTTGGGCCGACCTGCCATTTCCAGATGGCAGCGTAGAGGAGTCAAACCATAAGTCTCCTCGCCTTTATGCAACGCTCAACGTAAAGGCCATGAAGAGACAATTGCGTATTAATGGTTGAATGATGGTCCTTGCGTATGTTATCATGTTTTGGCAAGTTATTGCGGCTTGTACTTAGCCATTTCTTTTGTTTCATACATTTTCACGCTACATTCGCTTTCGGAGTTTACGCTTGTCATTTCTTATGTTATTCGATTTACTGTACTCATACTATTTACGCTTTCTATATCGCGCAGTTACCCAATGGCCCGCAGCGGCCTTAAACTAGTTATACATAATTGTATACCATTATCATTTACGCATATTACGCTTTGGCCTGCAACGGCCTTAAACTAGTTACGCAGGATTGCATACTATGACTATTTACACTTGATTATGCAGTTGGCCTGCAACGGCCTTAAACTAGTCGCTAGTTTACGCAGAATCATATGACGGCCCGCGATGGCCTTAAACTAGCCATTACATTCTATCATCATAACTTAGGCAAAATCCTTAATAATTACATTCACGCTGTGTAGATAAAAGCATAAAAGCCAAAAAAGACAAAATAATTGACATTTAAAACATCCACCAGGTCTTATAATGCATCTTTTCAGTCATTCATAAAACAATATTTGACTTCACCATCAATAAAACTATGCGTAAACCACAATTACTCATTTCCTCTACTGCCACTGTCACCAGTATCTCTTAAGTCCCGATCCAGCCCTAATGGATTGTCCTCCAGTGAGCCGTCGTTTCTGGGAATTATTCTTTCACGAAGAATTTCCTTTTCATGAGGTCCTCGTTCCGGCACCGGCTCCACAGGAGGACGTTCTTCATCGCTGTGTTCTTCCTCTGCTTCCTCTGCTGGCTCCTCACCTGGCTCATCTTCTCTATCCTCTTCTGGTACCTAGATATAGTAAACATATTAGCAAGACAAGACTCGACAACGCAATTAGAGAATTTAGATTTAGTCATGCAGAAACTTACTTGCGATGGCCCTGCTTCCGCAGCAAAGGGAATCTTGTCCAGGCTAGCCCACAGGCGCTTCATAATCTCTTCCTCTGTTAGATCTGACCACACATCCTCTCCCAAGGCAGCTCTAGCCTTCACTTTACTTTCTCCACGCTAGTCCAGCAAGGCAGATCAGGGAAGAATGTAGAGACTGTCCTCTGGCCCCCAGGGAGAGTCATCTCTCTTTCCGAAGACGCACTTGCAATCACCTGCTCTTCAAACTTCTTGAAGGCTTCAGATGCTCCGATGACGTCTAGGAAGACTTCCAGGGATTGGGCTTTGACGGCAGAATCGTGATAAAGTTTGCGATAAGCGATGCTTTCTCGCTTATACAAGTGCTTGTGGTCCTTCTCCTTCTACCCCCACTCTTGCACACGCATACAATAATCCATCCAATCCTAGCTTTTCTGAGCTAGGAGTTCTATCTGCATCCGCTGCTCTACCAACACCCGACTGGTCTGTACGCTATTTTTGATAGTGGTCCAATAACGGGAGTAGTCGACAACAGCGGTACACCAGTCTTCATCCCCCGTTGCCCGTGCCTGTAGGAAGTCGCACCTCGATCTAAGGTTTCCGACTTCTTTGGTCAGAGACTCCGCCCTATGCTCTGACCTCTGCAGCCTTTTCCAGAGGGTCTCATTGACGCCCTTACTCTCCCATAAGGAGCGTGTCGAGTGTAACACACATTTACGCATTTTCTCATAAATGTGGCGTGGCACGGTTGCCCCATCAGATGGAGGCTCCACTGTGTCCAAATCAATGGGCTCTGTGGGATCCCATCGGAGGCGAGCTCCTAACAGAAACAATCATTAATGTTGGTGACACATTACCACTATGTAATATCACAAACTTACTACAACCATAACGTACCAGCTCCAGGTTCGACGTGCTCTAGGCGCTCGATCATGTCACTGACAACACCTTCCATGAAGGCAAATTTGTCAAGGAAGTCTCTCCACGCTCTGCTCACAGCGACAGATGCAGATACATCCTCTTCTCCTGTAGCGTAATCTAGTTAGAAACTTCATCTATTAACAGAATCCTGCAAACCTGCTAACGCACTCATTACCTCTACCGGTGATGGTGGCGACTTCGCCAACATCTTCCGCCTCCTTTTCCTCCTCACGCACCGGAGCCTGTGCACGGCTCACGCTAACAATTGGGGCCTCTTCTTCCAAAATTGAGGCCCCTTCCCCACGACTTAGTACTACTGCCGCTATTTCAGGGGTTAGCTCCTTTGTAATTTTCACTGGTCATATCACAACACCTTAGTATATCATTCCAAACATTCCAAACGAACATTGTGTAATACAGTTCCTTCACGCTTACCAGGCGAAGGCTTACTCCGTTGGACTTTGATCGCCACAGTTTAGCCTACGCCGCTCCCAGGCTCCGCAGAGGCCTCGGTTATACGAAGCCTTTTGCTCCGAGCTGTAGGTTCCACGATTTCCTTTGCTAGACGTTTCCCCTGTGAGGCATCGCCAGTGTAAGTAGGCATTATCCCGCCTATACTGTCGAGGCCTTACAGCCGAGACGCCACCAACCCCTTGGTCGTTATAGACAATGACTCCCCGATCCCTTCTGGCGGATCCTGCCCACGGGTAGTGCTGAGGATATGGGTAATTTAGGGTTTGGATAGCTAATCTCGGTCTTGCTGCACCCAGACCCCATTCCTTTGGATGACCAGAAACTCAGCAAACCGCCGAAGGCAAGCTATGAAGAAGACGTAATGCACATTAAAATGAGACTCAAGCTTCTTGCAAAGCTTGATCATCTTGTTGCGCAGTCCCTTAGTGAAATAGCTTGCCCAATTGAACTGGTCCCTTCCTCCAGAACCTCTCGCATAATACGGGTCTGTTCTATGGAAAAGAACTTCCCTTGCGAGAGTGTTTTGGGGAAGGTCCGGGCCCGAAAAAGGGGATAAATTGTCTTGGTGACGCCCATCTTAAATCTTTCGCAAGGAAACCCTTTAGCCTCTTTTGGCACCCTTACCTACTCCTCCAGCCACTTTTGGAGGTCGAGGCTCCTCTTTGCCTTCTCATTTATGAGAAGGCCATCCGAAGGGACGCCAAATAGGTCTTCAAAGAGCTGAGCATCAATGTTAAAGCTTACACGTACGTGATGTACGCACGTGCAAAAACGCTCTGCCTTTTGGTTGAAGGAGTCGACCAGGGTCAGCATTTCACTGGCAGGGACATAAGGAGTTGTAGCTAAAAATAGATGCATTAGCCCCGCTACTCGGATCTTGGTGGTCACCACAACTGGGGCCGCCGAGTGGTTGAGCCAGTGCTGTGCATCCTTGATGTCGCCGTAGTGGAAGAGGACGGTGCTCGCCTCGCGGCCAGAAATCGTAAGGGTAATCTCCCAGGATTCCCTGACTGAACAGCGTAAAACACAAGTCAAACAAAAACACTATTACGTAACGCTCACAATTTACAACTATACTACGCAATAATCGACTATACAACAGTCTTACCAGGTCCAAATGGAAAGGGAAATGGCAAAAGGTTCCTCTGCACGTCCTCAACGGTAAGGGGCGGATCTAAGGTCCAGTCATTGTGCAGCCACCCAAGTTTCTGGCAATTCTCAAAACCCTTAGCATAGCGGGTGGGGTACTCATGCATGTCGAAGCCAATCTACCCTATAACACCAGCGTGCACGTTGCTAGTTGAAGTAAACGCCATTATTGTCGTTTCGGCCCATGATAACGTATCTCCATTTCCAACTAACTTGTTGTCATGAATAAAAAACCTGTACCATACCACATAGGCTTATCTTACATTTTGCACATAGGCTTGTCTTATACTTCACATCGATGATAGACATATAACAAAAAATACAGTTGACAAAATTGCTTACCCGCCTGCGTAGTACACTGTGCCTTGTGGGTTCTGGAAATAGGTCGAGACATGGCGAGCCACGAACAGCATGTTATATGCATGATAACAACTAAACTGGGCCATTTCCTAGATCCAGTTTAAGCACCTTAAGCCTTGGGCGCTAAGTTCTCGATCCTCGGGAGGACCCGTATCGATGGCCCCGTCTGTCAAGAAGGCCAGAATCCTTTGTGGAGGACCCACCAGCAGGTGCTCTAAAATGGCACCGGCGATATCGTCGGACAAATTAGACCACACAATGACGCTGTAGTTGTGCAGTAAGAACTGCAGAAACTCCAGCGCACCCCGTCGAAACCATATGGCCTTCCCTTGCAACCACGTTTGCGGGGGAGGGACATTAGGAACGATAGGGTTTATACAACACAAAACCCCGACAATATCCAAGACAATCAGAATAGGCTTTAGCGTAACGCTGTATAGAAAACCCAAAACATAGATTAACACCTAGATTTACATTTTTATCGTTAATACAGAAAACCTACAAACTACGCCTAGTTATCCAGGCCGAAATCGCCCAAACCCTTACAACAACGTAAGGTTCATCCCTGACAACGGCGATGGGTGCAACCCCATCAAACCCTCGCAGTAACCCGAGGTCCATAATTTGAAATCCACATTCACGAAAAAGATACCACGAAAAATAGACATTAAAACAAACATAAGCATGCAAGGAATGGCCTACCGGTTCAAAGGCGTAGGGTCACGTACATCAACCACCGCCTACGAAATGCGCTCCAAATTTTCTTGCACCTCATTGATTTTGGCCAGTTTTGCAATCTTCCTTTTGATTTTTGGTGCCATTGTAACAACTTCAGAATTTTTCATAGTTTAGCACTTGCAAATCTTCACAAAACCACACGCTCTAATCTTCTGCTCCTTCTTCTCTCGCTCAGCAACAGTTACGAATTCGAATTCACAATAGCCAACAACCTGTTCTCATCAAAAACCACTTACTTATATGCGAGGATCACCGACTTGATATCTGATTTCAGTGGGACTTTCCTAAAACGGAACTCGAAAATGAAGATATTAATGCAGCTGATATCGCGTGTGCCACTGTCCAAAATGATGTTAAACTATCACATCTTATCGCCTCGTAATCGGGTAGCATTAATTACAGCCTATTTACAAAATTCAAAATTCAATTAGCTTTCCACGTTAGACAACACCACATCATGCATTCTCCTAACCATTTATGCATTTGGTAATTTTGTAGGACAACCAGCAAATGGACAGAACATTTCGAGCACCTCTAACTTTGATAGGCCCATATGGTAGGGTAGTTAAGCAATTCGACCCTACGCTAGTGGAAATTAACCATCCCTTTAACGATGTAACCATAGCCACGTTGGAAACATCCCCAGAATGGCCAGAACAGTCGAAGCGCATGCTAGACCTGGAGGCTAGGGACATAACCGAAGACCCCCTCAATGAGGTTTCTATCGTTACGCATAAGGGTGAAGCCAAAACGCTTAAAGTCAGCTCTTTAGTAGACCAAAAAAATGCACGATGCTATAAAACAGGTCCTGCAAGACAATATCATAGTCTTTGCATGGTCATACAAGGATATGCCTGGACTAGATCCTAGGTTAATCCAGCATAACATAATCTTAGACCCGAAGATTAAAGCAATTAGGCAAAAGGTATGAAAAATCAAGCTAGAGATCGCACTAGCCGTGCGTGATGAAATCACCAAACTGTATCAGGCTGGTTTCATTCTCGCGGTCGATTACTCGGATTGGGTATCTAACATTGTAGTCGTCCCAAAGAAGACCGGAAGCATACGCATCTACATAGACTTCCGGGATTTGAATAAGGCCACAATCAAGGATAAATTCCCACTACCGAGTATCGACCAGCTAGTCGATACGACAGCTGGGCATGCGCTTCTATCCTTTATGGATGGTTTCTTAGGCTATAATCAGATTCAAATCAACCCAGAACATCAATTGACCATGACATTCATGACGCCCTAGGGCACCTTTTGCTACACTATGATGCCTTTTGGTCTAAAGAACGCTAGAGCAACGTATCAACAAGCCATGACATACATCTTTAGCGATTGCCTCTTAGGGAGACTAAATGATTATGTAGACGATATAGCTGTGAAGTCTTTAAAGTTAGAAGATCATTCAGAAGACCTGGAGTTAGTCCTTAAAAGATGCTCCAAATACGAGCTCCGGCTTAACCCAAAGAAGTGTGTATTCGGGGTCAAAACCGGACGCATCCTAGGGTTTGTGGTGTCGGAAACTAGCATACGAGTTGACCCTGATAAGGTCAAAGCCATTGTCGAGTTAATGCCTCCTACAGACCTCTAGCAATTACGCGGGTTACAGGGACGCTTACAATTTATACGCTGGTTCATCTCGAGATTAACCGACAAGCTACACCCTATGCAACACTTGCTGAAAAGGGGGTGGTTTTCCCATCACAAAGGGACTTACCATTTTACATTTACCTCGCAACTTCGGACGTAGCGTTAGCAGCATTACTTTGTCAAAGGAGGGATGATGGGTTGGAAGTGCCCATCTACTACTTGAGTCATGCTCTATGTGCATACAAAACGAGGTACAACGAGGTCGAGCGTAATTGCCTAGCATTAGTTTTTACGCTTAAAAAGTGTAGACATTACCTTTTCCTTAGCCAAGTTAATATCATCTGTAAAAATAACATTCTTAGGACCATTACGCACAATCTATACGAGAGTAGTAGGATAGCTCGCTAGAAGGCTATCACGGCAGAATTTGATCTGCATTATATTGGCCAATCTTCTACGAAAGGCCAAGCGATAGCTGACCAGTTAGTAACGTTACCAATTAACAATCAAGCAACTATAGAACCAGAGTTCCCTGATGAACATGTACATAGTTTAAGCCCTGTCTTGACAGGCCCCGAGGCGACGTTGTATTTCGACGGAGCTTCAACCACTAAAGGTGGCAGTGCCGCCACCATTATTATGCTATCGCCTGAGGATGTGCGTCTACATGCTTATCGCTTGACCTTCCCCTATACAAACAACATGGCAGAGTACAAGGGGCTCCTTAGGGGATTACTAACTGCCAGTGAACTCGATGTTCGACACCTGGCGATTAGGGGCGATTCGATGCTTGTCATAAATCAGATCACAGGAGTCTACGCCTACAAGGCTGTACATTTGTAGCCCTACTGCGATAAAGCTAAAGATCTTCTGAGACGATTCACGACCATCGATGCCCAGCACGTGCCATGTACGGATAACACACTGGTCGACGCACTGGCTACACTAGCTTTGAACGTGCCTTCACATCTTTTTGATACCTGTCCTGCATTGATAACAGACTACACAGATCCTGTCATTCAGGTGCCGCAAATATCTTCTTTTCTCGAGGAAAGCACGCCTGAATGGTATGACAACATTAAGACATATCTCCTACAGGGCGAGCTACCGCCTACACGGACACACGTGCAGAAAGATGCAATTCGCAAGAGGGCTAAGAAATACGTCATCATAGGAGATAGTACTCTTTGTAGACGCTCTTTCGATGGCGTGCTGCTTACTTACGTTGACAAAAACCAAGCGCAGCATATAGTCAGCGAAGTTCACGAGGGACTGTGCGGCAGGCATGTAGCACCACGGGCTATGGCCCTAAAAATCCATCGCTTAGGATACTACTGGCCGCACATGGAAAAGGATTTCCTGACAAAGGTTAAAACTTGTGACATGTGTCAGCATCACGTGAATCTCATACACGTGTTACCTACGGAATTACATACAACGCAGATAACATGGCCATTTCAACGATGGGGAGTGGACATTATAGGCCCCATCACACCGAAATCTTCTGCAGGTCATAGCTTCATCATTACTGCCACTGAGTATTTTATGAAGTGGGTAGAAGTTGTTCCCCTACGGAAGATCACATCTCAACAGATTTGCCATTTTATCTTAGATAATATAGTAACTAGATTTGGTCTCCCGATAACTATCGTGACTGACAATGGGCCACAGTTTAGTAGGACGGAAACCAAATCCTTCTGTGATAACCTAGGCATTAGACAATCTTTTTCCTCCCCCTACTACTCGCAAGTGAATGGTCAAGCTGAAGCAACGAACAAAGTGATCATCAATCTGCTTAAGAAGATGCTCGACAGCAACAAGAGACGGTGGCACGAAAAAATCCTCTATGTGCTATGGGCGTATCGTACTACATGTAGGACGGCTACAGGTAGTACGCCCTATAGCCTGGTTTATGGGTCTGAAGTAGTGCTACCTCTCGAGTTGCAAATTCCTTCTCTGAGAATGGTCCTCTCCACCATTATAAATGAGGCTCAACACACCGAGTCTCGGATAATGGATTTGGATTCAGTGGAAGAGAAGCGAATACAGACGCTTGATACGATTGAAAAGTATCAAGACAAACAGAGACAGAAACATCGTCACAACCTTCAGCAGCGGCCCATCAAGAAAGGAGATTTAGTTCTCAATGCCGTGCGTGAACTAGTAGGTAAGTTCTCTGCAAACTGGGAGGGCCCTTTCTTGGTAATTGATGTGTACAGCAATGGAGCATTCAAGATAGCAGACGTCAATGACAATGAATTACCGAACCCTGTAAATCATGTATATCTGAAGCAGTATTACGTTTAGCAGCGTCTCTAGTGTGAACAATCAGATATGGCAACAATCGTCCGCTACGATGCTAAATTGGCAACAATCATCCGCTACGACACTAAACTGGCAACACTCGTCCGCTATGATGCTAAACTGGCAACAATCGTCTGCTACGACACTAAACTGGCATTCCTTGCACGTGTCCGCCATGATGTTAAACTGGCACTGGTTGTCCGCCACGACACAAAACTGGCACAGGTAAGTAGCCATCTGCTGAGACGTAAAACTAGCACAGATCTGTCCCTAGGTTATGACACGAAACTAACATCCATAGCATGGTCTGCTAAGACCATAAATCAGACACACCACTGTTCGCTACAACGTAAAACTAGCACTTCTCGGTCCGCCCAGACTTTAAACTGGGACCATGGTCTGCTGAGACTTAAAATCAACAATGACAGTCTACTAGGACTTAAAACTGGGACTTACAAACTGCTGCCATGCAAATCAAGTGAGCGTGATCATCTCTATACAGCTGCATGACAAACGAGGTGGGATACTGGGATAGTCCCAGCGTCGCCACCCCACCGGCATCCTACTGATTCCTCGGATGAGCTGAGAGGCATCTTACTGATCCCTCGGAGATGTTGTCGCTGTGCCCACTGCAGCGGTGGTACCTCTGAGAGTTTAGTCTCACCAGCCGGAGCCCTGACGGAATCCTCATCGGCAACGACCTCGGGGACCCATGCCGATCATCGCTATCAGACGCTGGTTTCACAGATTCATCTAGCTGGTTCTTTGCCTAACCAGTGAGGTGCACTGTGTTTGATGTCTTTTGGCAACGATATGCTAGGCCAATCATCAAGATTGGCGACTCTGGCCTCACGCTACAGCTCTTTCTTCACGGCCCGACCGCTTTATCTTGCCTCAAACGGTACTGGTTTCAACAACTTCGCTGGTTCTTCACACGTGCAATGGTGTCCTCTGCTTTTCCTCTGTGGTTGCAGGTTACTTTCTTCAAGGATGTTATTCAAAGGTGCGTTCTTCTGAGTGGTGAAGTACAAACAACGTTTTGAGATGGCTACTCAGGTTCACCTCGCCACTTAGAAGTGCATCCCTCTTCTCCTCATGATCCTACCCTTATTTCATTCCTATCATCTGCTTCCCGTACGCAAAAGCTACATACACAAGCATCCATTTTTCGCACTCGCACTAGCAGAGATATCGCAGAAGTGATGTGCCATGCTCCTTTTGCAAACATTCCTGCTATAGTCGGTAACAGAGAAATCTTAGGCTGATGCGCCATGCTCATCCGAAAGCATTCCTGTTGACACAAATGTGTGTACATTCCTGTGTGTTCAATGAGCGTATTCCATACTTCCACCATCCTGACTCATCTGCGTCTTCCTCGAACCTGTTTCCTACTATACCATCCTATCTCCCATTCCCTCCAGCTTTGCTCTTCCATGTTGACAGGGCAATGCTTGAGTAGCCATTGAGGGATGCTGTTGGTGCTTCTACCGATCCGGTGTTTCGTATTCTTTGTCAACGTCTTTCGGGCAAGCCCTCTAATTGTCAACAAAGAGGGGCCATTGAAACACCATGAAAATTGCGAGTTGGCCTCAGGCAAAGATTCGCAATTCAGGTGAGAGCGCATGTCAGAATTCCAGAAGGGAGAACAAGATAGAGCAAGACCAAGAGGCACGTAACATCAAGTCTTCGACTTCCTGTGCAGATTCCTAATCTTACTATGTTTTCTCTATTTACGCTATATCACGCAACGTAGCGTAATGACGCTTAGCGTGATTCCGTTTGACATAGTCCGGCGTCAGAAGGCCATTTACTGCAGCACGTGGAAGGGCTTGAGCAGTGTAATATGTGATTTCTCGTATATTTTGCTAAGTCTTTTGTTCAAGGCCAAGTTTACACTCTGTAACGCACGGTAGAGTAATGAGCTTCAAAATAGTCAAAGGCAAAGTCTAAGGAAGTGCACAGATCAACCCTTTTCTCTCGACATGTGGATTGCTCATCATACGCTCATTACGCAACGTAGCGTATCACAGCATAATGCATCGCCAAGCTAAACATTGTTTACGCTTCATTACGCGCGGCTGCGTAAGCGAGCGTAAAATAACTTGAATCCATTGTTTCCATGTTATGTTATGCTCTCGCACGCGACGCAATGCGTACGAGCGTAACATAGCCCAAAATCAACGGAGACATGCCCAACCCACACTTGTCACTCATATGCACAATACGCAGATGCACGTATTGTGCGTAGTCACGGAGTTCAACACAAAGCCGGTTAGGTCAATGATCTTCTGAAACGTCTTAAACACGTGTCATCACAGCTGTGCCTTCTCCACATATTGTCAAACCTATAAATGTCCCAGTTGGCAAAGAAAAAAGGAGGCAACCAGATAGAATAAGAGCAACAGAGCAACAACAGAGAGACAGAGACAAGAGATACTTGACTTGAGCATTGGCAGTAAGAGCGATTACCCTTTTGACGAAGAGACAACTTTTCCCATTGGTGATCGTCGGCAGTTCCGAGCAAAAACTACCTAGGGCAAAAGGAGCAGATCAAAGATCCAGAGATCATCTAGTATGGATTGTGAGTTTCTATTGATCAAAAGTAGTTGATCAATAGACGTCAGCACTTGACCTTCCTTGCATCCCTTCTTCGACCTACAAGGTAGATCGGATTCTATTCTGCACTTCTGCTCAGACAGTTTGCTTGTTTCTTGTTGCTTTGTATTTGCTTTACACAAAACAATCGGGGTCTCCCCAGTGTAACTTGAATATATAGAATACTTATTTTCCTGGGTCAAACCATAGATCTTGTAATCACATGTTTCTCTCGTGTCTGATTCCTGTTATCGTGTTAACGCTGTCACCATCGCTACCATTCATTTACATCGCTTTCTCTCATTTCGCGACTCGTCGAATCAGATCGTTCCACGAGATATTCATAATCTTCATCGGTTTACTGATTAGTAAGTCCCTGTCTGATCGACAAGACCGTTCAGGGCGCCGCAAATTTGTTTTTCCAGCATAGCCCTCGCACGGATCCGTGGTTAAAACTGTGTATGCGGGATTTTGTTTGGTATTTTCCAGCTGCTGACATTTTCCGTCGTTATAGTATTCACAATGATAAAAAGGAAAGCTCACTAAAAAATGTTGTGAAGATGTGCACAATCGGATGTCATTGATGGGGTAAACAAAAAGATTTGGTTGTAAGAGTGTCTAAGGGTAAAGAACTTAACTAATCCAACCAAAAGATATGCAAGTGGGTCCTCTTCAAAGTAGGCACGGGCCTTTTATGCCCTTACATAACTTTAAACCAAAGAGTCCATGGACTTCATGGATGATTAATGGTTACAAAAGGCTAAGTACAAAAACCTGGAAGTAACTAACTAAGAATTCTAACTCATAAAACCAAGACATTGAATCAAGAACATGAAACCAACAATGAGGTGAAACATGGAGTTCCTTGTGGATTTTATAGTTAAATAACTTGATAGGATCCATCCTTAGTCTAGACCAAAACCAACCACATTTAGTGACTTTGCATCAACATCCTGAGGGCATTCCATCCTTTGAGACACAAGAGTGCAACCACAAAACAACCATTGTTCCTTCTAGAGAAGAAAAGAGAAGTAGGAAGCCAGGAAGGGCCTTAGTTAGAGGGGACCATTACGCATGGGTACATGTCTTTCTAGTTCCATAACTAGTGCTTGTAGCCCATATATTCTGTCTAAGGAGTGTGCTTTAAATTCCCATTATTTTTTGTGTGTGTTTTTGGAATGGGAACCACACCATGCAAAGACATAGGCATTTATTTTGTCCAAGGGGTGTATTTTGAATCCTCATTATTTTTTTATGAGAACCACATCACATAAAGACACAAGAATTTATTTTGTCCAAGGGGTGTGCTTTGAATCCTCATTGTTTTTTTTATGAGAACCACGCATTGCAAGGAATTATTCAACTTCCTTTTATTGGTGGACATAGAATGGTAAGAAATTCATAAAAAAACACATGCACCCAGGCAAACAAAAAGGCACAAAGAATACTAATCCCCTTGAAGCCACACCTTGCTCAAACCTTTGAACCCTTCCCAATTCTAGAAACTACCAAAGCCACAAATTTATTAAAGTTTTATTAATGAAAAAGGAACTGCATGTTCCCAAAACAAGAAAAACCATAGAGTTTGTGGATGGGTGGATGTTGATGAGTAGAGAGTATCCCTACACTCAACTATACGAATATGAGCATCACACACATGATCCGGTCGAACTCTATAGACTAAATTCCTACACGCCCCATGGAACACTTGGGGTTAATTAATCATTCTCTTCCCAGACTTGTATTTGTCACGATGTATGGTTAAGCAAGTCTAAGGTATATGATTTTTATGGTCTTTTATGGTTTTCTCCTATGCTAATGAGTGAAGGGTTTAGAAACTAACTAACTCTAACTAATGAACTAAGTCTAAACTACCTAGCGTCAACATCCGTTCCCACTTACCGTACACACCTTGAACTATGCAATCATGGTTACCAAACGCTAATCGTTACTGGGATCCCACGCGTAACGCACATGCTCGAAGTGGTCATACTGAGGCACTTAACTAACCTAAACATGATAAGCATCCATTCCTTGGCTATCCGTACACATCCTTAAATGCTTGTAACCAAGTCGTACTTATCCCACGTTCANCCGTGTTCTAGGAGATAAGGGTGAGAGAGACTAATTGCAATGAGCAACCAATTCCTTAACTAACTGTACACATTCGTAAATGCTCGTAATCAATTCATACTCATACCGTGCTACTACAGGTAATAAATAACAGGTAGGAAATAACATGTAATAAACCTATTCCATGTACTGCAAGGTTTATCCACAAAGCTCGTCTTTATTGCTGTACACAACTTGCATTCAAGTACAAAGCTACTCGAATAAAGATCCATTTACTTGGGGACTCCTACTGTGGGCACATGGAAAATAATCTATCTCTGGAGTGATCAATCTGCCAGAGTTTCCCTACTTCTAGCCTAGGATTATGAATAAAGGGAGTGCCACCTCTTATTATAGATATGGCGGCGGACCGCGATATTGCGAGGGCCACGATATCACGTTCCATCATACCCCCATGACTAAATGAAAACTCATCCTCGAGTTCATTACAATGATATCAAGTAGATATGGGATTATTGAGGGAATGGAACTAATGGGATGACATGTGAACGGATCATTATTATAAGATTTGACAAAACTAGTGTTCATGACAACAAGGGTGAACACCTTATTACAATGACATCAAGCCACATTTGACAGCTTGAGAAAAGAGAAGAGAAGAAAAGAGAAGAAGTCTTGCTGCTACCAATTCCTAGATTGCACCTTTCGTTGTCCATCCTTAAGCATATCATCGATCTTGCTTGTTGCATCACTGCTCCATTCCAAGTGCTCCCTCTAGATCCGGTTCATTATTGCATGATCACCATCTGCACACACAACACAATCGTATATTAGCAAGGGTAAATAAATTTCAATGTGGGTAATACCTTGCTTTGGTGTACATCCATTGGCTGAGTTGTGGTATGGCTAATTACGGATCTAGGAATACATAAATGATGACTACTGACGGTGTAGGGGCTAGGAGAAAATCGAAAAAATTGGGCCATGTACCCCCATGACTAATCGCGAACCTCCGGTAGCGATAGAATGGAGAAAAAATAAGAACAAGAAGATGGAGAAAAAGAGACAACTAGGACATCAATAAAATAGATGTCAAGATGGAAATGGACAAAATAAAATTAATTGCAAAATGTTAAGGAAAAGAATTTAACTAATGCACCAAATAGGAATGTCAATGGGTCCTCCCCAAAGCAAGCTCATGGCCTGAATGCCCTGACAAACCCACATTCAAAGAGTCTATAGGCTCTGAGAATGTCCTTTGTAATAGGAGTTAAAGTCTTAACCATGAGAATTTACCAAAAAGAAAATGATGTATCTATCAAAATATACACTAATGATACAACCGGCGATGAGGTGAATAGTGGAGAGAAGGGTGGAGAGAAGACGATGGAATGGAATCCCAAGGGTAAGGTGGTGTACAACCCCTTGTGTGTTTTATGATTAATATGACTTGGCAAATCTCATTCCAACCCTGGCCTCAAACCAACCACATCCAGTGACTTCGCATCAACACACTTGGCCAAACCATCCACTGGAGTAACAAGAATGCATCTCCAATAGCCACCACCATTCCGACGAAGTAAAGAAGAGAATGGGAAGCGAGAAGGGCCTTAGTTAGAGGGAACATTTTTGGTTCCATAACTAGTGCTTGTAGCCCAAATTTATTTCATCTCAGGGGTGTGCTTTGAATTCTCACTATTTTTTTTTATTTTTTATTTTTTTGCTTTTTGTGTTTTGTGTTTTTGTGCGTGAGAACCACACCATGCAAAGACTTCTTATTTTTATTATCTCAACTTTCGATAATTGGGCAACATCGGAATGACAAGAAAACTCAAGAGGAAACATTCAAGCACCCAAGAGAATGACCAACACAAAAGCATCAAGTTCCTTTGAAGTCACACCCTTTTCAATC
>MNCI01027163.1:16220-121180 GCA_015680685.1 Gnetum montanum | reverse complement strand
AATTTCCAAAAAAAATAGTATATGAAACACCCCAAAATTCAAAGACATTTTTGCTTCACCAAGCCTTTGCAATTCACCCAGCATTACGATAGTTCTTTAGGAGATGGATGCTCTGATTTTCGAACTGTCTGCTTCAACAAGTTTTCTAAGTTAAGGATTCTTGCTATACTACGCTACGCCTCGTAGTGTAGCAAACTTTAGAAGACATTTGCAAAAGCACAATGCAACGCTATGCTATGATATGCTAGCATAGCACAACATAGCAAAAGCTAGATGACCAGTCACCTTTTCCAACTTTAAGTGCTTCGACAATGTCTACTTTCGTCAGAAAGCAACGAACTTGGCTAAATGAAGTCATGTTTGCTACTACACTATGCTAAGCTACAAGGCGCAGCAAGGCATAGCAATTCTATGAAAGTGATAGAAGGAAATTTGAAGGGCGGGATCAGTAAGTTCGCAAGTTTCTTAGTGCAGAAGAAAAAGTTCACAAATTGGAAACATTTTTTGTGACTAAGGCCAGTTGCTATGCTATGTAGCGTAGCACAACATGGCGAGTCTACAACAAATAGTTAGCATACTTCAAACGGTTAGCATACTGCAAATGTAGCAGAACACAATGCAATTTCTCACTTCAAATTAGTGGCTACGCTATGCTGCGTAGTGTAGCATAGCATAACAAGATGCTATGCCACACCAAACATGCTACGCTACAAGGTATAGCAAGATGTGGTGAGTAGTTGTGTGACATCAATGCACTTCACCTAATTGCATCATTGCTTTGATAGCGTAATTACGGCATGGCAGACCCATAATTACGGCATGATAGGCTCGCCCAATGGTCATGAAGCCATGTGCAGCATAGAAAGGTTAGCATAAACCCAAGGCACGTGGTGTTCAAATCGCATCTTTCGTGTGCCCTTGGTCCTATAAATACCTCAATGAGCAATTTTTAAAGGACTTTTGGACTTTTGAATTTTTCAAGGATTCTCCCTTTTTCATTCCTGGGCTTTCCTTGACATCTTGGCATTCTAACTCTCAAACTCTTGAGCATTGTAATATTTCTATTTAATACTATAGATAGTTAGTGTTCTCAGTGGGCATCCTCATTCTATTCTCTTCTACCACCTTGGTACTACTTCGCATTGTTAATGTCGAAGTCCGTGTTCAAGCTCATGGCCCTTTGGCTCTACACGTCTTGGCTACTCTTGGGATCTCTGCACTTCTCAACATTTTTCAACCGATTCTATCCATCTTGATAGAGAGAGGTCATAACTTCAAATTGGTGCATATTTTCTAACTGCATTTTACATTATCTTCTGTTTACTATTGCATTTTACATTGTTTTTCTATCTCTTTTGCATCTAAACATCATTTCGTGTTATGAATCTCATTTTTTTCTTTAAATCACATGTTGCAAAAGGTTATATAGCCATTGACTAAGTCCTTGTATGATCAACTAGACCATTCAGGGTGCCTTGTTTCTGTCCCCATCCAGCACGGCCCTCCGGTAGAGATAGGGTTAAGACCATGGTCGGCCGATGACCCCTTGGCATTTTCTAGCTGCCAATGTTTTTGATCACTACAGTCTTTCTAACACTAGAAGTAGGGCATTTTGGTTCCTTCTCCACATGTCATCATATTCTTGTAAGCCTTCTACACCCTGATACGCATTAGTGTAAACTTGACACCCGTCTGTGGTTGTTTACGCATTGTGCAGTGTAGATCGGTCGCCTCGACGGTTCCTTGGGAACCCTACAGGACATAAAGCCTCTAATTTCCAGTTAGCTTGCTTTTTTTATGGTATTCTTGTAAGCCTTCTACATCCTGATACACATTAGCGTAAACTTGACACCCATCTGTGGTTGTTTACACGTCGTGTGATGTAGATCGGTCCCCTCGACGGTTCCTCAGGAATGCTACAGGACATAAAGCCTCTGATTGCTAGTTAAATTTCCTTTTCTATGGTACTCTTGTAAGCCTTCTACACCCTAATATGCATTAGTGTAAACTTGACACCTATCTGTGGCTATTTACACATCATGCAGTGCAAATCGATTTCCTCGATGGTTCCTCAGGAATTCTATATGACATAAAGCCTCTGATTTCTAGTTAGCTTGCCATTTTTATGGTAGTCTTGTAAGCTTTCTACACCTTGATATGCATTAGCATAAACTTGACACTTGTCTGTGGTTGTTTATGCATTGTGCGGTGCAGATCGGTCGCCTTGACAGTTCCTCGGGAACCCTATAGGACATAAAGCCTCCGATTGCCAGCTATCTTGCCTTTTAATAGTAGTCTTGTAAGCCTTCTTCACCCTGATGTGAATTAGCATATATGTGACACCTGTCTATGGCTATTTATGTGTTGTGTAGTGTAGATTGGTTGCCTCAATAGTTCTTTGGGAATCCTACATGACATAAAGCCTCTAATTTTCAGTTGACTTGCCTTCCTTTTTTACGGTAGTCTTGCATGCGTTTTGTACCCTATCATCCACTAGCATAAATGTGACACCCTTTTGCAGTTGTTTATGCATTGTGTGGTATAGACTAGTCACCTTGACAATTCCTTGGGAGCCTAGAAAGACATAAAGCCTTCTTTTTCATTGCTTGTCAACTCCTTTGCTCTTTTTGTTCGCAAAAAATTTTTTCTTTCAAGTTTCTTTGCTTTTTCCATTTGCAAAACTACCTACCTTTTTCTGTTTGCAAAACTGCCTAGCTTGGTAGCAATGGCTTCTGCAACTACTGCTGTTAACACCTTTGTAATGATAGAAAACGTTGGTTCCTGGAAATAACGAGCAGAAATCCATGTACACAGTTATAACCTTAGATCCATGCAAGGGCCATGCTAGGGAAGACGAATCTGAGGTGCCCTGAATGATCTTGTCAATCAGATAGGGACTTACTTAATCAGTAAAAATTCTATAATAATTGGATGGAAAAATGACGATTTTTATGAGGAGATATAACATCGTTAATCTTGAAGGTAATTGATAATGATGTAAATGATTTAAAGCGATTGCAAAATCTGTATAGATAAGACAGAGGAAATGAAATTTAGAAAGCGTGCAATCCCAAGATCTGGGATTTAACTTATGAAAAAAATATGTTGGATACAATGATTACAGGCCAACTTTGGTTTAGATGAGGCATGTGCCAAGAACGAGAAAACTATTTAAAGTTAACACAAGAAAAGGTTGATCTATCTTGTTCTAGCCAATCTGGGTGCAAGGAAGTCAAACCCAAAGTAGAATATCAATTAACCAACTATTTCTAATCAAGGATTCTTGCCAATCACCTCTGATGTTCTTATGATTACTGATCCCCTTTTCTCTCTCTTGTCAATCTTCTGCAAGAGTTGTCAACGATTGCTGATGAAAGAGAATTGCTCATAGAGAAAATTTTACCTTCTTCAAAGAAATTTTTTGCCAACCCTTTGATCTTTGTCAATTGGAATATATATAAGGTTAGGGTCAAGTGAAAAATGTAGTTTACATGATGCATGTCCTAAACTTACAAGATGTCGTTGACTTGGTGTGTTTGTGTTTGAAGCTTGCGGCACCACGCTACATTACGCTCTGAAGCGTAATGTGTGATAACCTACTTTTGCTAGAGCTTTGGCAACAAACTATTCTTTGGTTACACTGCAATATGCTAGAGAGCGTATTGTGACATATGAACTACTGATGCCTGAATTATGCTATCTCTGTCATTGCTTGTATTACACTGCGCCATGCTAAATTACGCTGCATAGCGTTATTCAGCATAAAAATAGCGAACCTGAAAAAAATTGAAGTGTTGTTGTTGTGCTTCCTCTATTTCTGTTTAGTCCTTCCAGGGTTTATTATGCTACACTACATAATATAGCATAATGGGCCCCTTAGCCGAAAAAGAAAACTTGCTGAAATGTGTGGCATGCTGTAGATCTTTGCTTAAGCCTTGAGATTTTGTTAGACCATCGAGGTCTCAAATCCTGCCATCTCCATTGTTTCCATGGACTATCTTCTAGCATTACGATGTGTTATGCTATGTTACGCTATGTTGCGTAATGCGGCATAATATGCCAAAAGTTAAGATTTTCGAAACATAGAAAACTTGCAAAGTTGAAGGCTTGCCATTGTGCACCCCTTGTCTTGTTCTGTCCTCTAGAGTTTATCACTTTGCTACGTAGCGTGGCACAAAAGACCCTTAGCTAGAAATGGAACTTGTTGAACCGCAACTTGTTGCAAATCCTTACCTGAGTCACAAGATTTTTTTGAACCGTTGAGGCCTCAAAATTTTCACTGTGTTTCAACCATCAATGTGGAGGTTTACATCATGATTCAAGGCACCACTGGTGCTAAAAAACCGCTAAACCCAATGTTGGAAATAGATCAATCCCTCAAGATCCAAAACTGAGGACCTATGGGCTTGACCTAGCAACATGCACATTATAAATTCCTCTGTGCAAAGGTTTAGGTGAACCTGCCTTTGGATGTACATGAATTTGAGAGCAAACATAGCTTTGAGTTTGCGTACTGCGATGGGAAGGTGTTTGTTCCTACTCCTGGTGTTTCCATACCTTTGACACAGGAGAACCAAAGGTTGCTGGAGCAGGTAATCCAGCTGGATACATTTAGGGAGTAGTAGGACACAACGTCCAACCAAGATGATCCCTTTCAAGATGGACAGGAGAAACTCGATTCCCAATTTGACGAGGGAGGTCAAGCCAACCCTATTCCTGTCTCTCCTACCTAGTCCTTCTGGGCCAACTCATTGTTTGTCACCACTCCCTTTTTCATCATTCCTATGCTCCTGCAACCTACAACTACAACCACAATGGGCAGCCATGTCACATTCCTGGCATATCATCGCCCTTATTCCCCTGTTTCGTTTGTAGTGATTATGCCACTACAAACTATTCATTAGCATATTTCTGTAGTTCATAACATGCTAATCACAGCTACCCTATCTCATGTTCACATTGTACCTACTTCGCAATCATATGTAACTTCCATGTTAATTCCTATGCTCATGTCTATTCCACCCACTATGACGGGCCCAGGTCCATCCACATGGTGGACCCCATTCGCTTCCTCGCCTATTCTACAACCATTGCAAATGTCTCACTATGTTTGCCCTCAAACCTACTAAACACTGCAAATGGTTTGTTCCATCAGTGACACAAGCAGTCTATTTGGTAGCTCAACTTGTGGTTGTTGCTCCAACAACACCACCTACTAGGTGGTGGATAGCACAAGTAGCACCGTTCGAGTGGTGGTCCCAACAATACTGCTGATGGGTTAAGTCGCTACCCCCACCATGCCATAGGTGGGAGCTGCTTCGGCAGTTCCTCAACCATCCATAATGTTGTAGGGTCTAGATCAATCATTCCAGCTTATCCAAACACTCACTGAGGAAATAAAATGCCTCAATGCTATTGGGTCTGACACGGTACAAGTTATGGACTTTTACCAGGATGACCCTGTCAGCCCTGCAATCCCTACTTTGATGTTACCCTCAGGGATGTCTCTCCTGCACTTCACAAAAGACGATGGGGAGGGAGATCCCAACATGCATCTTGTTACCTTCAAATCTGAATCTCTTCTATTACAAAAATGGCTGCACACGATTATCTATGTCTTTTCCATGTCCCTAGCCTAGAAAGCCTTAGATTGGTCTCATGTGCTGCTGTGCTCATCCATTTCAACTCTGGAAGAGATTCTAACCTAGTTTGTAATGCGCTTCAAGTACAACCTGAAGGTAGAGACCACACTAGACCAGTTGATGAGCATGAAGTAGGAGCCTCTAGAACCAATCCAAAAATTCATCCAATGCTAGAGTGCAACCCTTAACGAAATCTGCGAGCCCATCATGGAAGCCCACTTGCTAGCTATCTTTAAGGGTGCAGTGAATGACTTTATCAAGTCTAAACTGTACTACCTCGCCCCTCGCACTCTTATTCAAGCCTTTGCTTAGACCAAGAGTATACAGGATGCGGCTGAGGTGAGCAAAGACCTAGCCTACATTGCTTACAAAAACACCTTCACAAAGAAGGACAAGGGTAAGGCCCCAAAAACCACAGTGACCATTGTGGCCATTGAGGCCAAGCCCATACCTAGCAACAATGTAACAAGAACAACAAGAAATTGTCCATACCTATGACTAACCCCATGCCTAAATAGGGCAATGTGCCACAAGCTCTGGTGCCCACACCTAAGACGTCTATGCAAACTAAGCCAAACTTTGAATGCAAAGATCATTCAAAGTACACCCCACTACCTCTCAAGCCTTTAGAACTTCTGAAGTAACTATTGGCAATGGGGAATATGCAATACAAGAAAATGTCACAAGAAGAAATTAGTAGACATCAACGCTACTACAAGCTCCTTAGGAACCCCTCTTTGGCCCTACCAAATGAGCCCCTAGTCCCTAAGGATTTTAGGCTAGAGAGGTTTTGTGACTACCACCAATAGTGTGGTCACAACATGGATTACTGTCTTGCATTGCAGGATGACATCCAGATGTTGATTGACCAGGGAAAGCTGGTGCTGGACGAGAGCAACCTAGTACGTCCCGAAAACCAATCTATGCATGTCTACATAGACCCCATCAACACCAATAATTTCAGTTATGTCATCAATGCCATCAGCATTGACAGTAATTCTAGGCCACCTTAGTAGCCATTCGTGGTCTGTGTGCCTCAACGTAGTGCACCAGCACCATGAGTAGCTAATCAAAGCTTACAACAGTCATTCATTCTGAGGGTCCCTCCACAAACATCCATCTCAGCACCACCTATTAGCAAAACTATGTCACTTCGTCTTCAAACACCATTAACTCCTTTCATCATTAGGGGGCCGGCTTTTTTGACAGCTCCTGCCCCACATAAAACGATTGAACAACCTTCTCGTAGGAGAGACATCGAGAGGAGGTACCGCCCCTAGTACTCCCAAGCCTGCGTCTCCACCCCTTACATCTATACCTTCATCACTGAAGAACAATGTTTCCACAACCACACAATTCACACCACCCTGCCAAAAAGGTTCTGGATATAGACCTAAATTCCCCCTCCCCCCCCCCTTGAGAAATTCATCTTCTGGGATGGGTAGAAGAGGAGGAAAGTGTCAAAATGTGGGGTAGCCAAAACCTTCTAGATGCTCTCACCTAGGTCAACCAAGCTCTAAATTATAAAAATGTTACACTGAGCTTGTATGACCTAATCATGACATCTGTACCCCACCACGAGGGTCTAATCCGCATGTTGAGGATGGTTCTGGTCGACGAAGACATGCTGGTGGAAGAAGAGGTGATCCACTCGATCATGCTTCCCTCTATACCCACAGAGCCTATGCCATCCCAATTGAATTTCAGTGATGATGCCATTAGGGAAGATCTTGAAGGGGGTTAGGTGACTACGACACCTCTCTTTATCACAATTCGAGTCAGCCAACACTAGATCTGAAGGGTACACGTTGATGATGGGGCTGCCACAAACATCAGCCCCTTCCCTATTGTGGACAAGTTGGGTTTGGTCAACCAGATCAAACCCAGGATGATGACATGTCTAAGGTCATTCAACAGGGCATGTGTCCTAGTGAAAGGCATAGGTCATATAGACCTCGTAGCAGGGGACTAGTTCCCCACATACGCAACGTTCATTGTGGTTGAGGAAATGCCTGGGTTTAACCTGATCTTGGGAAGATCATGGTTAGTGCAACTTAGGTTTGTCTCCTTGCCTATACACCAAAAAATCCACTTACCATATGTAGGTAGGGAGGTGGTGATCCGTGGTTACGAAGTAGCAACACAAGTAATCAGTAATGTGGACATGGAGCAGGGCTCAAAGGTCACAACCTCTGAGAATGAAGTGCCTGATCATGCATACATTAACCATCCAATGGAAGGATCAACCTAGCAAGCCGACCTCCAAATAAAAAATGCATGGGTTTAGTTGCCCTTCCAAGTGGGGGACAATGATGTGAATGAGGGCCCTGACGAAACACCATGGCCTTACATTCCAATCAACCCATGAAGGGTCAAGAGGTAGCTACAGATAGTGTAGCAACCCTACTTCTTCCTACCCAGTTGCCATCCCTTGTACATTCGTCGCTTATTTTCTTTGTTAACATGCCATCCTTTTAGCATGCTATGCTATGGCCGGAAATGGCCTAAAACTAGCATTGCTGCTTTTTTCTTTATTAACATGTCATCCTTTTGGCATGCTACACTATGGGCCGAAATGGCCTAAAACTAACATCATCTCCTTTTTCTTTGTTAACGTACTATCTATTTTGGCTATGGCCTGAAATGGCCTAAAATTAGCATCGTTTCTTTTCTCTTTATTAACATACAATCCTTTTGGCATACTATGCAATGGCCCGAAAAGGCCTAAAACTAGCAATGGCCTGAAATGGCCTAAAACTAGCATATGAAAGCATGAAAACTTTATATGATACGTAAGTTTACATAGAATCAATTTCTTTTCTAAAATTCTTTCCTTTATTCAAAATTTTTTCCTGTTGACAATGGTTGCAAAACTTTTACAAAATTACAAAATTTCAAAAAAAAATCCTATGTGGTCATGGGTTGTCTCTGTTTTCATCATCCTCGCCGCTCACCCCACTTCATCTACTTTTGCATCATACTCCCCTACATTTTCCTTTGACAGTTCTTCATTCCCTCCCTCTATGGGCCTTGCACCCTCATTTGGAGCCTACATCATAGAAATGAATTAGTCAGCTAGGGCAACAATCGCAAACTACAATAGAGCATAAGCATCAACATAGTAAAGAGACTAACCTCACAAGGGATTGCATTGATCTCAAAGGGCATTTAGTCTAAACTGAGCCTGAGGTAACGCTAGACCTCCTCTGTCATGATGTCCATCCAACGCCTTTTGCTAGGTTTAGCATTTGCAGTAGCAGCTCTCTCCCTTTCGGTAGTCGTCCATCTTGGAGGTCTCGGGGAAAAGGAGATGGTTGCAGTCTCTCTTGTGGGAAGGTCCACTTTCAAGTCAGGAGATTTCGTAACTTTTACCTGCTCTTTGAACTTGGCATAGGCCTTAGAAGCGTTGATGGCATTTATGAATGCTTCATATGTAAACGCCTTCACAGCAATGTCCTTGTACAGTTTTCGATGGGTGCCATTCTCTAGCTTATATATATGTTTATGTTTCTCTGGGACTATCCCCATTCGAAAACCTTGGCACTGAAACATTTCATGTCTTAACACTTCTGGGATAGCAAGTCCATCTACATCTGTTGTTTGATTATCTCATGAGTGGCTTCAATATTCTAACGTGTAACAGTCCAAAACCTGGTGTAGTCTTCTATAGCTATGTGCCAGTCCTCATTATTAGTATCATGGGATATGAGGAACTTGTTCCTCGACCTAAGATCCTCCACCTTAGCGACCAGGTTGGCCAATCTTTGCTCAGTCCTTTGGACCCATTTCCAGAGGTCCTCGTTGGTGCGCTTATACTCCCACAAGGAGCATGCCGAGTGCAAGATGCACTTGTAAGCCTCATCAAACATGTGATGAGGCACCTCAATCACTTTAGGTGAGAGTGTAGGCATAATTCCAACTTTCATAGGTCATGCTAGGTCCCATTTTAGCTGTGAGGCTTCCATGACACAAAGAGCATAGCAATCGCGTTAGCATAGAAAAATCAACAAACCCAAAATTTTTTAGCATAACAACATAAGAGCACTTAACACTACTACTTATCCATATCAAGGTCTACCTATTGAAGATGTTTGATCATGTCGTCGACAAGTCCCTACATGAATGCAAACTTGTCAAGGATCTTGGTCCATGACTCTGCACGAATCAAAGGGGGTCTTGAGGCATCAGCAGTAGTGCCTGTTACATGACTAAGCACATTAGCAATGGCCAAACTGGACTATGATAAGGTAGACATATTGCCAAACTCACTAGTGTCCAACTATGATCTTTCTTCTTATTGATGCAAGATGATGGTGGTAGCCTTAGTAGAAGGCCCTGCCAAGTCTACACGAGCCCCTTCCTCATGCACTGGTGCCTTTCCTTTTAGGAGACCAGCATATTTTTTATTCAAGGTAGGTGCCTCTTCATTGGTAGGAGGAGGCTCCCTAATGACAAGAGTCATTGCCTTAGCAACAGGAGATCCTTTATTCTTGACCGGGGCCATTTCCTTCGAGACTAGGGCCTCCTTGTCTTTATTCATCACCCTTGTCTTAGGGACCGATGCATCTTCATCGCCTTCTTCTTCTTCTTCTTCTTCCTTTGCTAGCAAAGAAGAATGTTTGCGTTAGTCCAAAACAAGTTAGCTCAAAGCAGGTGCTAGGCTACGCTACACCGCCTAGCGCAGCATAGCGTAGTAAATAATAACAAAGTAAGCATTAAAAAAAAGAATTTACCAATGGGGGGTTGTGTCCTCTACAGCTTAAGCTGTAGTCTTCATCCCTCATCTTCCTCCATGAGAAGGGTTTCCCTAACTGGAGGAGGCCTCTTCCACTGCAACTCCTTGGGCACAGTCTTGGCTATGAGACGTTCCCCCCACATTACACTATTAGCTATAATAGGGGTCATCTCACCTAAGCTATCCTAGCCATAGACATTGTGAGCTGCCCGATCCTTGGTCATTACAGACAATGACTGCCTGATTATTTTTGGGGAATCTTAGGCTCATGTGGTCTGGAGGATTTGGCAAATCCATGTTCTTAAAATCTGGTTGCGATTTCGTATGACCTAGACTCCATTCTCCTGAACAACCAGAAACTCCATGAAGCGCTTTAGACAGCCTATGTAGAAAGCATAGTGTATGTTAAAGCGGGACTCTATTTTCTGATGGAGCCCCAAAATCTCAACCTGCAAGCCTTTACATAGGAAACTGACCTAGTTGTAATGGGACCCTCTTCCATAACCTCTTGTATTATCTAGGCTTGCTCAAGCTCCAAGACCTTCCCTTGGGTAAGAAGTTGGGAGAATGCATGAGCACAAAAGATGGGATAAATCTCCATGGCAAGGCCATCCTTAAGCTTATCCATGGGAAGCCCTTTTCACTCCTTAAAAAGCCCCAACCACTCTTGGATATCATTCTTCTGAATGGTCAACTTACTCTTTCCCTTCGACCCTATGAGAATACCATTAGTAGGAACACTGAATAGGTCTATAAAAAGCTGGTCATTGATTTCAATGGCCACCCACACGTACCATATGTGCATGTGGATGCGGCTCATCCTTTCAAAAAAGGAGTTCACCAGGGAAAGCATCTTGGTGGTAGGAACGCTTGGATTTGGGGTCATGAACAAATCCATATGCCTTGTCCTTTGGATATTCTGGACCAAGGATTTTGAGGCCCCATGGTTTAGCTAGCGCTGGCTTGCTTCTACTTCATCGTATTTAAAGTAGATGTTTGTCCCCTGCATCTCGGCGATTACCATCATCACCTCCTGGGGCTTCTTCACCCATGCAACATTTTTCACAAAAAATTCTTAGCATCAAAATGTAGGAAATACAAGGATTGCAAAAACACTTGAGCGTGCAACACTTACTGTTCGGCCCACCGATCCTATACGGTAATGGGAATGGTAGAAGTTCAACTAGAACTTCTTCAACCATGAGCGGCTTGAAGAGTTCTGCCCACTCCTCATCCAGCCAACCCTTCCCCTTGCACTGATTATAGGGAGCATGAAATGTGCCTGGGTAGGTGTGGTATTCCCCCTTACACTGATCGATCACACCTGCTCGCAGGTTCCCAGGAAAAGAGAACTCCTATAGGGCTAGCTGTGTTGCAGCCAGCAGACCCGATTGGTGTTGAAATCCATCATTGCTGATGAATAACCTAGTAGCAAACACATACTATTAGCATTCGTCCAATATTGCCATCATTGCACAACACAGTGGAGTAAGGCTGCAAAACTCACCTTCCAGCATAATAGATAGTCCCCTGTGGATTCTGGAAGCACGTCGCCATGTAACATGTAATGAACAAGGTGCTGAAATGGTGGTAGTAGCTATATTCAGGCATGTCCTAGATCTAGGCTAAATGCCTTAAGCCTACTAAGCTTTGGCTAGATCCCTCCCCCTGCCTGCTCATGATTGCCCCGTCGGTAAAAAATCTTAGAATTCCCCGACTTGCCCCAGGCAATATGGCTTCTGTTATGTCAGCTGTGTCCTCCTCCTCTAGGGAGGACCAAACGATCACACTAAAGTGGTCGAGGAGGAACTATAGGAAGTCCCATGTCCCTTTCCTAAACTAGACCCCTCACTCTCCCATACATATCTTGGTTGGAGGAGCATTGGCCATAGGTCTACTTACATGACACAGGACCCCTTTGATCTCTAAAACAATCAGGATTGGCCTTATCCCCACCCTACAAAATGCAACTTGTGAGTGTTAGCATCATGTCTAAGAGAAATACGCACGTAACATAGCAATGCCTAGTGGTTCATACATATAGTGTAGCATAACCCTTTCCACACATAGCATAGCAAAGATATGAAAGTAGTAGCATAGAAAAAACAACCTAGCGTAGCAACAAAGCAATTAACCCTAATAGGGTGATTAGCAATACACTTAACCAAACACGTGTTAAATTCTCACATCACACATGGCTCGACCTTTTCAAAGGTCCTATTCCATACCCTTCAAAGTGCAAGTAACTTAAACTATGTGAAGACCCACGGCTATGATAACCACAACGACGGCAATTTAAGCGACCTTGCATGCAACGACGGCGTAGTGTTTGTGCATCCGCACGGCCAAAACCATAATAGAGGTGATGCAAAGCCCAAAAAAGTGAAACGATAGAAAATGTGAAAAACTAAGGCTAAGATGCAAAAAACAATAGAAGCAAAGAAAAAACAATAATAGAATCACGAAAAAATAGAGGAAACACAGTAGCCTACCGGGTCAACAGTGTGTCCTTCAGAGCCGCGATGCATACTTGTGTCTCTTGCCCTAGGGTTTGCTTCACCTCTTCAACCTTTGCAAACACAAAATTCATGTGTTCCTTCTTCAGAGCCATTTCCTTGCTTGCGGACGTTTTCTTGTTGCTGTGTAGAAATTTTTTTTGCTCATTTATTAGCATAATCGCTCTACGCTTCAAAATCACCTTGCGCTCTACGTATGGGCTCTATGCTCTTACAGTGCGAATGGAAAGCTTACCAATGTTTAATTCCTATTTATGGCTGTAATGGTGAAAAAAGGAAAATTTTCTGCTCTCTCTCTCCGTTTAATGCAGAGCATGCTGTACAATGTAGCATGCTCACCAAGACATCATAACACTGTTGGCATTAAAACCTTGACACATGTCAATTTCCTAAATAATGAAAAGAATATATATACATTTTCAATTATCATGGTCTGGAAAGACCTTAAATTAGCAACGGTAGCATAATTGCATTTTCACCGGTCCAAAAAGACCTTAAACTAGCATCATCTTTTAGTGTAGCATCCCATTCTCGTTAACAGTCTAGAAAGAGATTAAACTAATAAACCCCAATGTAGATGCGAATTTTGCGATCTAAAAAGATCCTAAAAATAGCATGTTTCAATCTAATATACGTTTGCAGTCCACAATGACACTAAACTAGCGATCTCACATTCTCACATTGACAGTTTGACATTTTCTTTCCTCAGCAGCATCGCATTTTCGTATCAATAGTTTTACATTTCCTATTTTAGCAGCTCTGCATCTCCACAACATAACGGTCTACGATGACTTTAAACTGGCAAAAAATTTCAATATCTACATCATGCATTTTGGCATTGCTTCGCAAATTTTCATTACACATGATTGCTACCAACAGGTGCCTCTCAACCAAGCTTTTGTCTCAGTTTTTATAGGTCCACATGGAAAGCTTGCAAGACAATTGATCCTGGACCTAATCGACTGGGGGTCAACCAAAACTTGCACCATAGCATCTTTAGGTGCATCGCCAGACTTTCCCGAGCATCTAGTTTGAACCCTAGATTTGTAGGCTGGGGATGTAACTGAGGACCCTCTCATCAAGATGCCTATGATCACATCCAAGGGGTAGGTAAGAATGTTAAAGCTTAGCTCTCTCCCAGACATAAAAATGCATGAAAGTGTAGCCAAAATTCTGTAAGACAACATCAAAGTCTTTGCATGGTCCTATAGTGACATGCCTGGTTTAGACCCGGGGTTGATACAACACAACATCGTCCTAGACCAGTGCATGAAGGTAGTCAAGAAGAAGGCTCACAAAGTCAAACCAAAAATCATGTTAGCTATAAGGGATGAAATCATCAAGCTATACCAAGCTAGTGTCATCCGCGCAATTGATTATTTGGAATGGGTATCCAACATTGTCGTGGTTTCCAGGAAAATGGAAGGAATACAAATCTGCATAGACTTCCATGATCGAAACAAAGAAATGATCAAAGATGACTTCCCACTTCCTAGCATCGATCAACTCATCGACACTATAGCTGGTCATGCTTTGTTATTATTCATGGATGTTTTTTCAGGCTACAACCAAATTCACATCAACCTAGAGCATCATGACCCCATGGGGAACATTCTATTACACCATGATGCCTTTTGGGCTCAAGAACGCTGGAGCAACTTACGAGCGATCCATGACTTACATCTTCAGCGATTACATCCTAGAAATACTAAATGACTATGTATAAGTGTTGGCACATTTTGGCCATTTCATGGAGCAGGCTTTGTTAGGTTGTGAAGCTAATCATATAACTAACGTTCACCCTGATTTAAACATTGCCAATATTTTATTCAATGAAGACTTTTCAGAGGTGTTGGGTTGGTAGTTTGAAAGGTTTTTCTCTAATTAATTAACTAGCAAATACAGTTTTTTTAAAAAACAAATGATGCCCTGGAATTGAGAGTTATATTTTTTTTGGCCTATGAAATGCCCCTGAAAATTTCATGAGATTGATATACAACATGTTGAGGACATATTGAGGAAGATTTATCACAACATTTGTGAATGATATCAATCGACAAAAACATTTGGAACAACTGCAATTGGATGCATACCATGTGTTTGAAAAAATGGTGGAGAAGATTATGGTTTGAGGAATTTCATGATTGCTGCAGCTACCTCTAATGGGAAGCTTGAAGAGGCCATTTCTGCTAATGGGTAGATGACAACAATAATTTTCTTGGGCTTCTTTCTCTACCTGTGTAAGATTTGGATTGGTGGATAAGGGAAAGACTTATTTTGAGGTCATTGATAAACATTTGATATACTGTACAGAAATTAACGCTATATTCTTATGAGCTTTTTGGCTGGGCAGGGATGTCTACAATCGTAGATGATCGGCATTCAAAAATGAATTTAGATAAATATCTCCTTACTTCCTGGATCATATTTCATCATAATAATTACAATTAAAAAATCAAGTCATCTGTGGAAAAATGAAGGGCACAAGGTAGACGGTAATAAAGCGCGTGGCCTCTAACAGCTGAATCCAGTTAGAACCGATGCCGACTCTGATGCCTGCAACTTCGGCGGAGCCGTTACCAGAAACAGAGATGGTGGCAGGCCTGACATAGAGCACTAACTCGAATAGCGCGGAGCGGCAGCGAGATGCTCTTTGAAGATGAGAAAAACTGAAACCGTCACTCAGGCCTTCCGCAAGGTCATCGGTGAAATATCCCCAGCAGCAGTTCAAGAGTAGTGATGACCACCACTGCCGCTGCATTGTTGAGCTCTCGTTCCTCATGAAGGTCTACGCCGTGAGACTGAGGCATGATCACGTCATCGTTGTGTTAGAGCGCAAGGTTTACATTTACAATTTTGGGGATCTCAAGCTTCTACACTAGATCGATATGCTACTGAACCCTATCAGCCTCTATGCTATTTTACATGACCCAGCATGCTTGCGTGCCCAGGGCTCCATCGCAGCTAGGTGCACCTTGAGCACTACAGGTGAAAACAGATGAAGTTCATTGCCAAATTAATGATTTATGGTCTTTTGGAACCGTTCTGGTGCGAGCCCTTTGTCTAGCTATGTGTCCAAAAAGTGCAGAGAAATTATCAGGTCCCTGGATTGGCGTTTCATGGATAGATATGCCTTCAAAGACCACTCAGGATTGCAGAATTCATCATTATCTGGCCTTGCTAGTTATGAAGAATACGTTAAGACAATGAGACAGAGTGAGATAAGACTGGTAAGTGGAAATCGCTTTAAAGAGCCCTCACAAATTTAGTCTCGACCTTTAGCTTCATCAAGTAGATTTCCTACATTTCAAATTAATGGACAAGATGCATGGCAAGCATTACTAAAGAATGTGTTTGGTTATGTCTTCGGGCATGGGCAAGAGGTTGTGTTGAAGCCCCTAGGTTCCTACCAAATGAGTGCATTACTATACGTAGTACCTTTAGATTACAACAAATGCTTCTACAACCTAAGGAAGACGTTTCTGAGTATTGATGAATATTTCATGCAAAAATTTGCTTTTTTTTAAAAAAAAGGTTTACATTGAAAGGATAATTATGTAGCATCATTTGTAAAGAAGACATTTGCCTATTATTCCTTTTATACATATGGAAGTTGTAACTTCCTATGATAGTTACAACTATGATATTTGTAACTAATTTTAATTTTGATTACCACCAAGGCCACTTGTCAACTACAGCCTCTTTATCTCCACAATGGCCACTTGTCACTTGCATGGGACACTTGTCACCTACAACTTATTTATCTCCATTAAGACACTTGGCAACTGAATGAAGACACTTGGCAACTACATGAAGAAACTTGGCAACTACATGGGACACTTGTCAACCGTAGAATTTTTATCTCTTTCTTGGTTGCAACCACCCAAAATTATTGTAACTTACCTACCTTGTTGGGAAAGTAAACTCCTAATTGGTTGGCCAAGTTACTTGGGAGAGAAGTTAGGTGAGATATTTTTGAATATATAACTTCCCTACCTATCTTTGAACCCTATAAAAAGGCTTCAAGGGTCAAGGAGGAAGGGGGAAATCATCATCACACTTGGGGTCTCATACATCACAATTTGTAAGGCTACTAGTTAGCACTTGGGCTCTCACTTGGAGACACTTTGAGTCTTGGGAGAAGAGCATTTTGTAAAGAAGAAAGTGTGAACGATTGCTTGTAAGATGGCTTGCTAGAATAAATATTTCAGCCTCTTTGTCATGGTCCTGTGAGTTATGCATTTCATTTTTTATTTTGTTTAAATTGTTTAGCTAGTGGTTTAGATAGTATCATCCTTGGCAAGTAATTTTGGGATTTTTAGATTGCTCTTACTGTTCTTATTGCCCGATAGAAATTTCCATTAAAATTTTGCCATAGAAGCGCTTGTGTTTAAAAGCCTTAAGAGCATTTTAGTAGTAAATTTTGTTATTGTGCAACATGTGGGAATTGCTATTGGGATTGTTGTAAGAGAGCCTCTGTTTGTAGTCACGTCGTTGAACAATTCAGTAGTCGAGAGGGTTTAGAAAATATTTGGTATTTTAATGGGACCAGAATAGCTTCCTTTTATTTGTTACAAGTAGGTATTATAAGGACCACATAGACTAGGCAGTTGAACAAAATAGGAAATTTTCAACAACTCACATTACTTGGCAAAGTTGGCTGAATCTCTTTAAAGTAAGTCATTTGTAGTTTACACACAACATAATCGTTACATTTCTCACAACTGCACGGTGCAAGAGGACATAAACATACTCACATTAACTACTGAGTTTATTTGGAGGTATCTGGGCCTTGGTGTTGCCAGAGACCAGCAGGCAGCTAAATCCTATTTGAGGACACTTGTTGATGGTCACGTTCCAAACGGTTGCCAATAATAAGATATAGTGGTCAAGTCCAAAGAGGCAACTGATCATCCACATGATCTAAGAGTAGTCCTCAAGTGTTGCCAAATGCATGACTTATGCCTTAATCCAAATAAGTGTGTCTTCTGTGTGAAAATCAAACACATGTTAGGATTCATGGTATTGGAGGATCGAATAAGGGTGGACCCTAACAAATTCAGGGCCATCGTCAACCTAGCATCTCTTACAAACGTCAAAGAGCTACGTGGGCTGCAAGGTAGGGGATAGTTTATTTGAAGGTTTATAGAAAATTGACCAACAAGTTACACCCCATGCAACATATTCTAAAGAAGGGGGTTGACTTTGAGTGGATAACCTATTGTCAACAAGCCTTTGATGACTTGAAGGAGGAGCTCTCGCACCTCCCGACGGTGCACCCATCACAAAGGGACAAGCCTTTCTTCATATACCTTACCACCTCCGACACATCTATCGTGACACTGCTATGTTAGAAATAGAACAACGGGTCTGAGATACCAATGTATTATCTGATTCATGCACTAATAACGCATGAGGTGAAATACAATGAAATGGAGAGGAATTGTCTTTCCCTAGTGTTCACACTAAAAAAGTGAAGTCACTACCTGTTCCATATCACAATCAACATCATTTGCAAAAGCAACATACTTCAGACCATCACTAACAACCTGTATGAAAGCAGCAGGATAGCCCAATGGAAAGCAATAACCATGGAGTTTGACCTACACTATGTAATCCAATCGTCAAAAAAGGGTCAAGCCATAGGAACGCAGCTCACGGCATCACCCATCGACAACCATAGGACCATAGATCCCAAATTCCCAGACGAACATATTGGCATTATCAATATAGTCCCTTCGCACCTAGAAGCTACTCTACACTTCGACGGTGCTTCAACCACATGAGGAGGTAGTGCAACTACCATCATTTCATTCCCCTCTGGGGAAATACACATGTTTTCTTATCATTTTGCATTCCCATGCACCAACAACGTGGCAGACTATGAGGGGCCACTCAGAGGCCTCTCTACTACCCAAATGCTATGCATACAACACTTGGCAATCCACGATGAATTAAAACTAGTTGTGAATTAAATCACCATGGTCTACGTTTGCAAATCTATGCACCTGCAACCCTACTGTGACCTTGCAAAAATCCTGCTTAAGCAATTTGCAACCACCAATGTGCTGCATGTGCCATAGAACGAAAACACCATGGAAGATGCCTTAGCAACCCTTGCATTAAACATTCCACCACACTCGTTTGCAAGTCTGCCGACTTTGATTGACAAATGTACTGAGCCAATCACTTAAGTGGGACACGTGGCCTCTGTTAGTGCTGTAGATACCTAGGAGTGGTATGCCAACATTAAAGCCTATGTATGACATAGTGAACCCCCAAGTGAACTGACATCTGCTTAGAGAGATGCAATTTGAAAGCGCGCTCGACAATATACGCTCATGGGAAGTGATGCCCTGTGTTGATGTTCTTATGACGGGATATTTCTGGCATGCGTGGGTGGGGAGCAAGCGCAGAAGGTAGTTAATGAAGTGCATGAAGGACTGTGTAGCAGACATATAGCACCTAGGGCTATGGCTATAAAAATCAGACACCTAGGGTACTATTGGCTCCACATCGAGCATGACTACCTATCGAAAGCCAAGACATATGACACATGTCAGAGATACGAAAATCTCATACACATCTTGCCTACAGACCTGCACCCAACAAAAATCACATGGCCTTTTCAATGATGGGTACTAGACCTCAAAGGACCCCTCACACCTATGTCCTCCGTAGGGCATAGCTTTATTATCACCATGAATGAGTTTTTTACTAAGTGGGTGGAAGCTATTCCTCTAAGGAAAATGATGTCTTAGCAAATCTGCCATTTCATCCTCGATAACATCATAAGAAGCTTTGGGCTTCCAATGACTATTATGACCATCAATGGGCCACAATTCAGTAGTATAGAAAATCAAACCTTCTATACCAATCTAGGCATTAACCAATCATTTTCCTCCCTGTATTATCTGTAGGAAAATGGGCAGGTAAAGGCTACAAATAAGTCCATCATCAACTTGCTGAAGTGGATGCTTGGCAATAGTAAGAGGCGGTGGAACGAGAAAATCCTCTACATTCTCTGGGCCTATAGAACAATGTGCAAAACTACAACAAGTAAGACTCCTTACAGCCTTGTTTACGGATCTAAAGTTGTGTTGCCTCTTGAGTTACAGGTACCATCACTTCGGATGATCCTCACAGATGTCATGAGCGAAGCCTAGAACAATGATTCGTAGACCATCGACCTTGAATCAATGGAGGAGGAGTCCACGCAGACACTGAGCTACATAGAGCGATACCAGAGCAAGAAATAGCAAAAGCACCATGCAGACCTGCAGCGACGGCCAGTGTAGAAGCAAGACCTTATCCTCAAGGTTGTTGGTGAGCATGTGAGAAAATTCTCAGGAAAATAGGAAGTTCCTTATATGGTGACCAAAGCCTTTGGGAATGGGGCCTTCAAACTAGTGGACATGCATGACAACGAGTTCGCCAACCCGGTAAATCACTTGTACCTCAAGTTGTACTACATTTGAAGCATGGAAGCATCAAGCAATGTCTGCTATGATGTTAAATTGGCAATGCCAGCATCAAGAAACGTCTGCTACAATGATAAACTGGCAACAACATCAAGCACCATCCATGATGACGTTAAACTAGTGGCATTGAGTAGCGTCCACTATGATGTTAAACTAGCGACAACAACAAGTAGCATCCACTATGATATTAAACTGGTGAAAACCATCTTCTATGATGTAAAACTGGCACTGCTAGTCCACTATGACTATAAACTAGAACTGCTAGTATGCTATGATTATAAACTGGCATGGCACATCTGCTATGACATTAAACTAGGATGTACGGTCTGCTGGGACCTTAAACTAGCACAACAATCCACTAGAACTCTAAACTAGCATACGGTCTACCAAAACCTTAAACTGGGTTCACGTCATGTCCCTAGCATGCATCTATGCCAAGTACACATCGAACGATCATGCACAGTGCCTATGTGTGGGTGGGACATCGTAGCTCTAGAGCGCAGTTCATAATGCAATGGGGACATAGTCTGGAACACATGTAATGCTACCACCCTTGGCATCATGATGATCCTCTAGAGATGTCCTATGGCATTACACTATCCCTCTGGACCTACCATTTCCACTACCCACCACCCTAACTGTAGTTCCTTGGCTAGTTCCCATAGCTGGAGTTCTAGTAGTATTATGGCCCAACTACAATATTGTTACCCTCTAGCTTCTTGCCAACACCTGGGCTCGCATGACGTCCAGCTATGTGGTAACTGATCCCATAGCTAAACTGAGGGTGCAATCCTTTGGTAGGGATTCCAGAGCATCCGCACCCATAGCAACTCCCAGTGCCTTTGAGGCCAATTCCTCCACGCCAATGCTACCAAGGCCATTAATGGCCTTCCTGATTTGGACACCGTGCACCAACGTGGGTGTCCAAGAGCTTCAAGAACGTCTGCAGCAAGTAAATCTCCTGCCCTTGCTTCGCATCTTGCTCTTTGTCATGCTTACAGGGTGGTGCCAAGAGTATGCCCAAGCCTTAGCAACAAGTGATACGGTGTTGGGAAGAGAGTGCCTTAACTAGCTCAACTACTTTAGAGTAAAAATTCCATGGAGTGCATAACACAACTCATCGCATAGGGGGCATCTATAGGTAGGTCAAATCCCTTCACAGATGTAATGCAACTCATCCTTCAAAGGAAACACCTATCCTACAAGAGGTTGAAGAACAGCACCAATAAAAGATGAAAATGTGAACGAGTCCCTCATGAGCACTCCAAAGAGGGACTCTACTAAACATCATCTTTGTTCTCTACCTTAACCTCTACAAAACCAATGCAACACTCTCAAGTATAGCCGAGCGACGTCATGATAGTCACCGAGTAGCAACATTAGCATCTTATCTTCCATGGTGTTTCATTTTCTTTATCAACGTCTCTTGAGCCATCCTCCAGATGTTGATAAAGAGAGGCCAATGAAACACCCAAAAATTTGAAGACATTCTTGCTTCACTAGGCCTTTGCAATTTTTGCAGCGTTACAATAGTTCTTCAGGAGATGGATGCTCTGATTTTCAAACTAGCTGCTTCAGCAAGTTTTCTAAGTTAAGGATTCTTGCTATTCTATGCTACTCCTTGTAGCATAGCAAACTTTAGAAGATGTTTTCAGAAGCATAATGCAATGCTACGCTACGATATGCTAGCATAGCACAATGTAGCAAAAGCTGGACAACTAGTCCCCTCACCCAACTTCGAGTCCTTCAGCAATGTCTACTTCTGTCAGAAAGTGACAAACTTCACTAAATCAAGTCATATTTTCTGCTACACTATGCTAAGCTACAAGATGTAGTGAGGCGTAGCAATTCTACAAAAATTACAGAAGGCAATTCGAAGGATGGGATCAAGAAGTTTGCAAGTTTCTCAGTGCAGAAGACAAAGTCGCAAATTGGTGACATAGCACAGCATAGCACAACATGGTGAGTCTATAGAAAATAGTTAGCATACTTCAAATGGTTAGCATACTGCAAATGCAGCAGAACACAACGCAATTTCTTGCTTCAAAGTAGCAGCTACAGTACACTACGCTATGTTGCGTAGCGTAGCACAACATAACAAGATGCTATGCCATGCCAAACATGCTACACTACAAGGCATAGCAAGATGTGGTGAGCAATTACGTGACATCAATGTACTTCACCTAATCACACTGTTGATCTAATAGAATAATTACAACATGGTACACTAGTAATTACATCATGGCAGGCTCACCCAATGGTCATGAAGGCACGTGCAGCATTGACAGGTCAGCATAATCCCAAGGCACATGGCGTTCAAGCCGCATCTTTCACATGCCCTTGGTCCTATAAATACCCCAATGAATAATGTTTAAAGGACTTTTGATCTTTTGAATTTTTTGGGGATTCTCCCTTTTTCGTTCCTGGGCTTTCCCTGACATCTTGGCATTCTAAATCTCAAACCCTCGAGCATTGTAAGCTTTCTGTTTAACACTATAAATAGTTAGAATTCTCAATGTGCATTCTCATTATGTTCTCTTCTACCACCTTGGTAGTACTTCGCATTGTTAACACTAAAGTCTGTGTTCAAGCTCATAGCCCTGTGGTTCTACACATCTTGGCTACTCTCGGGATCTTTGCATTTCTCAACATTGTGCAACCGATTGTATCCATCTTGATAGAGCGAGGTCATAGCTTTGAAGGGGTGCATATTTTCTAATTTCATTTTACATTATCTTCTATTTACTATTGCATTTTACATTTTTTTTGTCTCTTTTTCATCTAAACATCACTTCGAGCTATCAATGTCATTTTTTTCTTTAAATCACACATTGCAAAAGGTTATATAGACACCGACTAAGTCCTTGTCTGATCGACCAGACCATTCAGGGCACCCTATTTCCATCTCCATCTAGCACGTCCCTCCCATGGAGACGGGGTCAAGACCATGGTTGATCGATGACCCCTCAGTGTTTTCCAGCCACCAACGTTTTCAGTCGCTACAGTATACACATTTCCTTTTCTATATCCTTTGATCACAACATTTCTAGTAAATAGATCTTGTATTCTAAAAATTTCTTTGAAAAGGTAACATTAAAATTTGAATGACAAAGATAACTTACACTAAGAATATTATTTTTTAATTCATAAAAGAAAACTTTATTTACAGTTGGTAATCCCTTACCTTTACCTTCTATGGTACTAATACTTGCTATAGGTGCTTCCATGTCACCTCCAAATATGATTGTTCCACAATTTTATTTTTTGAAGTGAGTGAAGTAGGATTTTTCACCTGTCATATGCCTTGAACACCCACTATCTATATACCACATGCTAGCATTGTCATTAAAGAATGTAATTTAAACCATCAAATTCTTTTGGTCTTTTCTTCTTTTCCTTTTCAAACCTACATGATTTTCTTTCTAGCATAACCTTGCAAAGACCAAGAGTACTGATGTATTCTATGATAGAAAAAATCTTGAATATGGTTATATTTACCACAAAGGAAGAATTTCAAGATTTTTGGTTCACAAGATTTACCAAACCTAGATAAAAATTATTGTTGGTCTTTGGACTTCTCCATAGAGTTCTTGTTCATTTGCTTAATCATATTTGTTAGTATTTGAATCTCAACAGTAAGGTTTAAGTTTTTCTTTTTGAGATAAGAGCACTCACCATTAACATCTCTAATTTTTAGTTCCTTGGCTTGTAAAGAATCTTATATCTCAATGCAAAAATTTTAGAAAGAAAGAATTTTATTGCAAAATACTTCATACCTTTCCTCAAATGAAACTTCATTTTAATAATCATAATAATTTTCAACTTTACAAGAATACTCTTTTATATTTTTGAATGTAAGGAAGGAAATGAGATACTTACCTTTATAGTAGATGTGATAAATGAATTGAGCACACTAGTTGATGATGTACCTTAAGCTCATTATCTAGATGTGTTTGACGTTGATTGTCCCTTCCATGTTCACTCTTGAAGATTGATGTAGAGAGCAAGAGTACCAAGCTTTGATATCACTTATGGATTGCTAAACTTAGAAAGAAGGGGGGATGAATATGTTCCTTAAATAAAATATCATTAACACAAATCACAAACTAATTTTAATGTGGTTCCCAATCTTGGGTAGTCCACACTCAAAGGGTAGTTTGCAAGCACACCTCTAGACATTGTTCCTTCAAAAATGTTGTTTGAAGGGTATTGCACCCTATACAAGCTCTAAGCTCCACCTTGGAGTGATTCAATGCTATAAATCCACTCAAACCCACAAGATCTTGATAACCTTATGATGGGACATGATATCACATGGGCCACAATATCGTGTACATGATATTGCATCTGTCGTAATATCGCATCCCCGTGATATCACGTACGCAATATCGTATCTTCCCCTGCAATATCGTGTATGCGATATCGCAGTGTGCCACCAAATCTATAAATAATAGGCGGCTCTCCCTTTTTTCTCATTCTAGGCCTATACCATGATGAAACTATGGTAGTTTTACCTCTCCAGAGATAGAATAATTTCCATGTGGCCGTAGTAGGAGCTCCAAAGTGAACGGATCTTTATTCGAGCAAATATTGTACCTAAACACAAGTTTGTGTATGGAAATAAAGACAAACTTCTTGGATAAACCTTATAGTGCATGGAATACACTAATTAGGACTTTATTTATTGTTATTTATTTTTATCATTTAAATGATTTATTAGTTAATTAAATCTCTCTCAACCCTTCTCTCCTAGTTAAGTGCATTTAGTACTACCGCTTCAAGCATGTGAGTTACGCATGGTGATCCCAGCAACAACTAGCATTTGGTAACCAAGGTTGCATTGGTTTAGGGTGTGAACAATAAGTGGGAATGGATATTGATGCTAGGTTAATTAAGGATTATTTAGTTAGTTAAAGTTAGTTAATTAGTCTCTTCACCCTTCACCTTGTCAGCATAGGAGATAAAATAGAAAAGATATAAAAATCACATACCTCAGACTTACTTAACCATACAACCATGACAAATAAAAGTAAGTATGGGAATACAATGAATGATTAACCTTAAGTTTTCCATAAGGTGTGTAGGCACTTAGTCTGAGAATTTCAACTAGATCACACCTGTAACGCTCGTATTCATATGGTTGAGTGTAGGGGTACCTTGCCACTCATCATTGGCGTTGTTGCTAGGGACTAAATGTTTGTGCGCTAAGTAGAACATAGGAAATTATCCACATCAATTGGAGCCTAAAAGAAGCCTTATGGTTAATTAAACAAAAAATTATATAACGGTTAATCAGCACACTGAATAACACACAATGTCTTCTTCTTCTTCTCATAAGAGCACTTCACCACCTAGGGATCATACAAGAAATAGTCAGTAGTCTAACATGCATAATTGAGAACTGCCAATTCCTCAATAGTATTAGGTGGTATATACTCATCATGATGAGTATATACCTGATTTTACTTTTATCCTCCATCAGGATGAACAACTGTGTTGGAGATACTTGCAAGGTAACATAGTGTTATCTCCAAATTGTGCAGTCCCCAACATGATCCTTTGTGCTCTAGCACAGATGGTCATGAAAAAATTATACACTAAATACACTATAGAATATTATGACATAAGGGATTACCATCCCATAGTAGTGCAACTTCTAAGGGACTTGAGGTAGGAGAGCCACCATACATTGTTGAAGGGCAAAGGGGTCCCGCACATCCTAAGCGAAATTGGAGATGGTGAACCACTAATAACGGGTTCTCCATCAAATGATGTTCCCACTCCTAATGATAGTGAGGAGGTGGGGTATAAAAACCTACACTCCATGATACAAAACCCTAGTTCTATTCCTCATGAATGCCAACTATTCACTAAGGGAATAAAAACACATGACAAGGACGGGCATTCAGATCATGATCACGATCGAGGCCATAGCCATGGAAGAGAAGGTAAGAAACATTGTCATGGTGATGGTTCTCCTTATTCTTCCCCTTCATCACATAATTCACCCTCTCCTTCCACATAAAGGCATAGTCATCAAGAGCATAACGGTAAGGAGAAGGGTAAGAAAAATGAAAGACCTCGATGAGAGAGTTGAGAGAGAGGACGAGGGTAGTCTAGAGAGTCTAGGCATGGTAGAAGGGAAAGTAGGAAAACACATAGGCATCATAGACGTCATGAGAGAGATTATCATGATGAACCCCTACTTACCACCTGAAGTATGCTAGATATTACGAAGGTAGTAAGAATACCTACAAGGCATCAAAAAGATAGTTGGATCAAGAGACTAGATATGAACAATATCCCATGCTTCGAAGGGGGATACAAGGCTCATATGAAAAATCATTTACAGGCATTTCATGATGCCTGCACCTTGCATAACATAGAAAATGAGTGGTAGAAATTAAAGTTTTTTCCTAGGAAACTCATAAAGGAAGCAGAGAGTTGGTATCAGTCCTTAGAACCGGAAACCATTAAGAGGTGGTGTACAATGTTAGAACTCTTCAATGATAAATACCAAACGTACTCCAGAGTGTCCAACTTGCATAAGTAGATCCAAGGATGGAAGAAAGGTAATCATGAATCCTTGGATGCTTCCATGGGCTGATATTATACCTTGCTACATTGTTTCTTGGGCCATGGTTATGCATAGCGAGATCAACTCTGCCACCTTGTAGATGGGCTAAGACACGAAACCAGGAGAACCCTTGGGACATATGCCCAATGGAGACTATTTGAACTTAGAGCCCATGAAGTTCATCGATTGGTGGAGCAAGTAGTTAAAGAAGAAGGGAAGCTATGGAAAAGAAAAAATATGGAATAATATAACCATGATCCTTCCCTCCGGAAGAGGGGAGTGGGATTCTGCAATGAAGAGGATGAGTCACCACTCGAAGAGTTGGTGAATAGAAAAACCTTGCCACTTCAAAAGCTAACAATGGAAGTGTCAGCTAAGGTAGATGAAATATGGAGTTCCTTAGATAGTAAAATTGAAACTTTCGTAAAGATTGTAGAGAAATCTAAGGCGGAATGAAGTAGTAACAAGGATAAGAAAAAAAGGATAGATTCAGGCCATGCACGTGAAAAGGGTAAGGGAAAAATGAATATTGCTGATGAGGTTGTGGATTCTGACACAGACAATGATGGTGGATGTGAGATCTTCCAATATGACCATCATAAGGGATGTTACCCAATAATCTCACATCTACAAGAGTCTGGGATGTATGCACTCAACCCAAGACTTAACAGATGGTAGTCACCTCGAAGGTTACCTTATCTCCAAGGTAACTCAAGGTAGTTCCACCAATTATTAACGTATTATCCAAGTGGAACTCTGTCACAACCTATCAAGAAACATCAGTAGTGGCAACACCCATAGTCATGAGGGATGCCACCGCCTAAACAACAATACCCTTACCGGTAACTAGACCCATATTGATACTATGTGCAGTAGCCGATTTCTCCAAGTTACTCTATGGGTCACACAACCCCCCAATGTCACTACCAAGTTTAGGAGTATTTTAGAAGGACTCCTTCTCCTCCGGGAGACACTCCACATGTATACCATCCTCCAAATCCATCCGCCACTCTTACGTTGGTAGTTCCCATATTACCCACTCCAATAATGCAAGGGGAACTCCCCACTCAACCACAGCAACGTAATGCTACAAGAGCTATGAACCTTCAACCTGCTAATAGTTCTGACAACCGTAAGAAGAGAATACCTTTCTTCAGAACCAAAAGCCCAAACAAGCTCTCACAACCATAAGCAGTTGAGTCTATGTACACTCCTCCAATACATAAGGCTTCGGAGCTCCCTTCAAACCAACACCAGAGCTCAACATATATGGTTATGTTAACACATATCATAACTAACTGGATCAAGGTAGGCTACCTTCCTAGGAAACTATCTGACCCTAGAAGCCCCTTAATCTACCTCCAGGTCACCGAGACCAAACCACATAAGGCTCTTCTTAACACAGGTTCCAGATTCAACTTAATATCATGAGAAATGTATCAAGACTAGAACCTACCTCCACTTTAGAAGAGAAATATTCAACTAGATCTGGTTGACCAGTCCATCACCATTCACTTAGAATTGGTGGAGGACATAATTACCACTGTGTGTGGTTGGTCATACCCAGCTGATTTCCTAGTGATCCACGTAAACAATGACAAAGGGGACTTCCCAATTATAATGGGAAGGGCATGGCTAAGTACAATAGATGCATGCCTAGGAATTCATGATCTTTCTTTGGAAATATCTAAGGTAAACATTTATGGAATGATCAAGAAAAAGAAAGTTCTATGCATCACATACAGTGATTCATCGGGTGATGACATGGAGGAATGCTCAACATCTTCTACATGCAACTGGTGTGCCCTAGAAACTCTGAGACAAAGATGCATGTATGTAGCAACCACAAAACAAGTGGACACCCCATGGTTGATAGCTAATCAAAAGATCAACCCACCAACATGCATGGAATGAATTGGAGGAATAACTCATTCCCGCAACGAAGGCATAGATACATTGGAGTATGAGCATCACCGACTTCCTCCTCTTAACCTAAAAACATCAATCGGGAGAAGTTGGACACTTCTAAGAAATTCAAACAGGTGCTTGTTATTTCAGATCTCTCCCTATCCATTCAGTCATGGGGAAGATGGCCACCTATGCTAATTATTTGGGGCCCTCAGTTCTTTTTAAGTTTTTATTTTACATGTTTTTGTTTTACACATTTTTGTTTTACATGTTTTTGTTTTACAAATTTCTTTAACTTTTCTTATTTTTGTTTTATAACATTATTTATACCTTTTCCATTTCTTGTGTGTGTGTGTATGTGACTTATCCATTTTGTTAAGTTTGTCACCAATAAGTGTTCTTAATGATGGTCTGAACTTTTTTTTCTATTGGTTGCTAATGTTTGGTTTTTACCTTTAAATTATGATGTTGATACTAAGGTATGGTTCTTTTGATATAGCACGCAATGAGTCCACTTCATCCATACCTCCAAAAATTTATATGGTCTCTCTTAGCTTGGAAATGTATAGTCCCTTTCTACATAAGAACTATTAATGAATCGGTGACTGGGCATTTCTCAAACTAAGGAAGGATTGAAGGATTGAAAAGGGTGTGACTTCAAGGGAACTTGATGTGTTTGTGTTGGCCATTCTCTTGGGTGCTTGGATGTTTTCTTCTTGATTTTTCTTACCATTTCAACATTACCCAATTATCAGGAAGTTGAGCTAATAAAAATAACAAAGTCTTTCCATGGTGTGGTTCTCACGCATAAATGCATAAAAAAATAGTGAGAATTCAAAGCACACCCCTTATACGAAATAATAATTTGGGCTATAAGCACTGGTTATGGAACTAAAAATACAAATGTTCCCTCTAACTAAGGCCCTTCTCACTTCCCATTCTCTTCTCCTTCGTTTTGTTGGAATAGTAGTGGCTCTTGGAAGAAGGCATTCTTGTTACTTCAAGAGGATGGGTCAGCTTAATGTATTAATTGCAAGTCACTGGAAGTGGTTTGTTTGAGGCCGGACTTGGAATGGGATCTACTAAGTTAAATTAATCATAAACTACACAAGGGGCTATACACCACCTTGTTCTTTGGATTCCATTCCATTCTCTTCTCTTCATCCTTCTCTCCATTGTTCACCTCATTGCCAATTTTATCATTAGTGGATATTTTGGTTGATGCATTGTTTTCTTTTTAGTAAATTCTTGTGGTTAAGACTTTAAATCTTGTTCCAAATGGAATTTCCAGGGCCTATGAGCTCTTTGAATGTGGGTTTGTCAAGGCATTAAAGGCATGAGACTGCTTTGGGGAGGACCCACTGACATTCCTATTTGGTGCACCAGTTAACTTCTTTCCCTTAACATTTTTGCAATCCACTCTTTTTTGTTCATTTCCATCTTGACATCCATTTCATTAATGTTATAGTTGTCTCTTTTTCTCCATCTTTCTTTCTTTTCTTCTTTCTCCATTCTATCGCTACAGGAGGTTCACTATTAGTCATGGGGATTCGGACCCAAATTTTTTTGATTTTCTCCTAGCCCCTACATCTTCGGTAGTCAACACTATGATATCTCCAGATCCATATTAGCCATACCACAACTTAGCCAATGGACCTTTCAACGAAGAAAAGTATCAACTACATTATGACTCATTTACCCTTGCTAATATAAATATTATGTTGTGTGTGCATATGGTAATCATGCAACAACGGATTGGATCTGGAAGGAACACTTGGAATGGAGCGGTGCTGAAGCAGCTGTGCAAAGAACGAGATGGATGGCATGCTTGGTAGCAACAAAACTTCTTTTTCTCTCTCTCTTTGTCAGCTACCAAATGAGGCCTGATGTAAAATGTATAAGGTGTTCACTCTTATTGTCATGAACACCAGTTATGATCCATTCACATGTCATCCCATTCACCATTAGTTCCACTTAAGTCAATAATCCCATACTATCCCAATATTTTTTAATGAACTTGAGGATGAATTTTTATTCAGTTATGGGGGTATGATGGGACACGATATCGCATGGGCCATGATATCACATACGCAATATTGCGTCTGTCGGGATATTGCATCCCCCTTGATATTGTAGTGCACTTCCAAATCTATAAATAAGAGGCGGCTCCCCCTTGTTTCTCATTCTAGGCCTAGACCATAGCAAAACTCTATCATTTTTACCTCTCCAAACATAGAATAATTTCCATGTGCCTGCAGTAGGAGCTCCAAAGTGAACAGATCTTTATTCGAGCAAATATTGTACCTAATCACAAGTTTGTGTACAGAAATAAAGACGAACTTCTTGGATAAACCTTATTGTCCATGGAATAGGCTAATTAGGACTTTATTTATTGTTTATAATTTAAATTTTTTATTATTTAATTAAATCTCTCTAAACCCTTCTCCTAGTTAAGTGCATTCAGTATGACCACTTCGTGCACCTGCATTACGCTTGGTGATCCCAGCAACGACTAGTGTTTGGTAACCAAGGTTGCATTGGTTTAGGGTGTGAATAGTAAGTAGTAATGGATACTAATGCTAGGTTAATTATGGATTAATTAGTTAGTTAAATTTAGTTAATTAGTCTCTTCACCCTTCACCTCATTAGCATAGGAGATAAAACAGAAAAGATATAAAAATCACATACCTCAGACTTACTTAACCATACAACCGTGACAAATACAAGTCTAGGAAGATAATGAATGATTAACCTTAAGTGTTTCATAAGGCGTATAGGCACTTAGTCTGTGGAGTTCGACCGGATCATGCATGTAATGCTCGTATTCGTATAGTTGAGTGTAGGGGTACCTTGCCACTCATCACCTTATAATGTGATTTTAAGAATGCCACTACCTTTACAAGTTTAAGCTCTACTTCAAAGTGTTGTTACACTACACCAATATTCAATCCTCCAAGATCCAAACAAGCTCAAATAAGATGCCTTCCTATAAGAAGCACATCAACCTTGTAAGGTAACATGAGAGAAAATGATTATAAAGGATGGATGCAACTTGGTTTGTTGATCCTTGTACTTGAGGTAAAACTTAGTTTACAACAAAAAAAAGATAGAATAATTATGAACAATAATGATTACAATGATTGTCAAATGATTAATAAATGATAATACAAAAGCTTGCATACTTCAAGATGGGTATGATGTATTTTTATAGCTACTATGTTTTCAAATCCATATTGGAACTCATGAAATAGCTAGCTAACAATCATGGAAAATGTCTTCTTCATGAATAAGACATCTTTCTACATCTACCTTCTATTCTAGGAAGACATCTTTTCCTAGGGAAAGACTTCTTTCTAAAATTCATCTTCATTTTAGGAAGATGCCTTTGTCTAGGAAAAGGCATCTTTATCTGATGAAAGATGTCTATTATTTCTTGGATAAATCTTTGCCTATGCATCCTTCGATTTTGTTAAGATGTCTACTATTTCTTGGAGGAATCTTTCTTCAACCTTTCTTTTCTCTTGAGTTCTTCATTTCTTATTCATGTTCCTAAGCTTCTGCAAACCTTCCTATCTCAATCCAAGTTCTTTTCCTATGAACAAAAAAATCACAAAACCACACAACAATCTTGTTCTTCATTTTTCTTACTGTTTTGACATACCAAATGATCCATATTGAAGGCCCAACGCAATTAAATTTTAGCATAAAATCCATATTGGCAACCCACCTTAAATAGCATGGTCCATGTCCATCAAGTAGAGATTAAAAATAAAGACTTATAGATAGAATATTTGAAATAATACATAAGGTTAGCTAATCTTTGTTATGCTAACCTAGCCATGTTTCCAATAGGAAAGCCTTCAAATGAGCTTGAATAGCAAGTAGCAACCACATATTCATTGTATGAAAAGAAGTTTGTAGATAGGAAGGATGTCCTATAAAACCTACATGTTATAAACTCTGAATTAGAAGTAGTTAAGGCTTACTACTAAGTGTAGAAAGATGTATCAGAAAATTTGACCAAAAGAATGACTGACTATCAAGAATTTAGAAGAAATGCTAGGGCATTTGAAGAGAAAAAAGGGTAGTTTGCAATGTTGTATATCAAGGCAATGAAAATGTTCCTGTAGCTACCATATCCATGGGATGTACCAACTCCATCACATATTATCCAATCACGATGGATGGTGCATCACCCTAGAATGGAGGAAGAACAACTTCACACATTTTCTTAAGAAATACAAATTTTAGAAGCCTAATGATAAGGGGAAGTAGCTAATGGAAGAGCCACAACCACTAGGCACAACTTAATCTACATGAATCTTCTCCAATTTTTGTTTTTTGTTTCATCATAAAAATGTCTAAGTATTTTTAAAATACCATTACTGCATTTAATGTCATATATATCTACCTCCCAATTTTATAAGGAACTCTATCCTCATTTTGTTATAACTCAAGGATAAGTTTCTAGTCACTCATGGGGGTATGATAAAGTCAATGTTTCTTAGCTAACCATATCATATCTATGATGTCATTTATTTGATATTGTAACACAAGCTACATCATCATAGATCTAATATCATAGGATGTGTGTAGCCTATAAATACAACACTTAGGCACATGGATCTACATAATTTTTCATTCCACTAGTAGCAAAACTCTTGTAGTTTCGTTCCATAGTTAGTAATAGAGTGTATGACTGTAGTATGGTGTTGAGGGATTGTATGGTGTCATCATTTGAGTGAATTGTACTTGGACATAGTTCATGATTGCAAATAAAGATCGAGATTGCTTATCATCATTGCAGCATCCACTTAGTTTTCTTATGTTTACCTAGAATAATTTCTCTATTTTCCTAGTTAATTATTTACTTTACAAGAATTTTATTTTAGATGTTGAATGTAAGCGATATGAATATGATTGGTTTCAAGTGCTAAGTGTAGTTATCTAGTAACCCACTGGTGGCAATGCTTGATTTGCTTAGTAGTACTACCACTTGGTAATCCTAGTGATGACTACATGAGTCCAAGGCGTGTATGATAGACTAGGACTAGATATCCATTACATTAAGCTAAGTTAGATTTACTTTCCTATAATTACTTAGAGTTAGGATTAGAAACTATTTTCAGTTCATCATGTTTGTTAGGAGAAAGAATGGCAAAAAAACATTAAATATCATATACCTTACAATGAGCTAAATCATACACGCAGATTTCACTAGCTTCATGTGGGAAGACAACAATCTTGAACTTAAACTAATTACTAGCATATTGACATTGCCTCATTCACAAATTACAATCTAGTCACATGTGAATGCCTATGACTTGTATGGTTGGGTGTTGGATTTCTTCATTGCTCATCAAAACTTAATAATAATCTTAATCCACATTTCTAGCATCATTAAAAGATTGGAAAGAGTAATCTAAACTAGTGTATCCTTGTCTTACCAACATCTCTTACAATTGATGATCCTTAGTAAGGTGTAATTATAATCTTGCTACTTGATAGGATCTATCTTGAACATGATACATGTTCATGGTTCATTTGTAAATATGTGGTCATGATTAATTTTTCCATGAAAAATTATTGAAAGGATATCTTTTGGCTTACATGGATTATCTTAGATATGAGGCACATCTAATTGTTATCTGTGGCTCTCCCTAGGCTGTGACTTCATGGTTTGTCCTTGGATTATAGTTAGCTCTTGATTCTAATTAGTCCATAAATTGTGGGTTTCTTTGATACTAAATATGAAATCCTATTCCTATATGTCATAGAAAAATTTTAATATATGTAACATTTGACACTATGAGAAAAAAAATAACAAGAAAAATGTAGAAGAAAAAAAATAATGATTTAATAATGTGGGATAATGTATCTATTCCATGGTTTTCATGTTCCTTAGGATTATCTTCCTTTAGTATATATCCTTAACTATGCAACACTACCACCATGGTTAGGCCTATCTCTAGCCAGAAGGGATGGCTATTAATCTTCTTGTCTCACATTACTTGGCATCTATTACTCACTTTTACCAACTTTGCAACTCCATGATGATATGACCTCTAATTTTTGAGTATAAATACCTTAAGTCAAACCCAAAAAGATCAGCTCAAAAGACATGTCCATTATTACAACATGCCCTTTCAGGTCTTAATTATAACTTTCCTTTATGAGTCTTAGTATAATAAAGAAAAACATTGGTTATGAAGAGACAACATATTCATTATGCAATAGAATCATTTTGGAATGGAGATGTGATACTTATGCTCTATTTTCTAGTTTTAAAAATTACTTTGCTAACTATTCAAAATCATTTAATAGGGTATTTATTCATGGAGTAATTTTAGATAGTGAAAGAATTGCTTAGTTATCTTGACTTTACAAAGAACCAACTAATAAAATTTATATTTACGAAATTATTAGGAATTTATGTATAATTTTAAAAATTTAAATACTATAAAAGGTATCCAAAAACTAAGGTTATATTATGTTAATTCTAATTTATCAAAAATTGTAGGAATTCTAGTAGTACAAGCTTGACAGATGATAACTCAAAATTTGTTCTGTTTCTAAAGATAAAATTTTACCTAAATATTTGCATAGATATTACCTTTCAAATAAATCTAATGTCACATCAATTTATTATATGATGAGGCAAAAATTTCCTAATCATTTATTGTTACTCATTCTAGTAAAAATTGAGGATCCAGAAAGTCTATCAAACTATAGAGTTAATTTCATGTAAAAAAAATAGATATTATATTGAAACTTTATCTACATATAGCTACCTATTATATATTTCTAATAAATTTATAATCACTAAAAAATGTTTTGAAATTCCTCAGATATTATCAAAATAGTAAATATCCCCAATTCTAATTGTTCAAGTTTCAAGATTAAGTAAATAATGATGAATGATGTTAATTTATGTTGATGAATTAATGATGAAATAATAAAATTTTCACTAATATTATATTTATGATTTTATGATACAAATTTTCAAGAGGTTCCTTAGATATATATATGTGACAAAGAAGGTGAAGATTACTATATATATGAATTTGGGCCAAAATAATATTGAAACTACCTATCAATTTGGAAATTTTCTATATTTTATTGCAAATAAACTCTAATTAAAGGATCATCATCTATAGTCTTAGTGCTCATTCTACTAATTGAGGTCCTTGGATGGTTGGTAGATGAGTAAAATCCAATCGTCTTTAACTAACTATGCCTAGGCTTGAACCTAAGTCTTTGACTACAGAAATAAGCATCTTAGCATTACTCCAAATAATGGTTCCTAAAATAAGCTTGTATTCTATAATAAAAATAAAAAATTTATTTTCTTTTACTCTAAATAGTCAAATATCCCTCCTTAGAGTGGAATGAAATTTTCATTATTTATCTTTAGTTTATCCTTTCTTTATCATGCTCTGAATTCATATTAATTCATTGAGTCACTTCATCTTATGAGACAAAAAAATTTTTGATACTAAGTCAAAAACTTACTCTTTTTAACTAATGTGAATGTGTTTGATATTTCCTTCTTTTACTTCTTTCTTTAGAAGATAGTTCATGATCTTAATATGTTTGGAGTTTTTGTGATGCACATAGTTCTAGAATAGTTGAATTGCTACTATATTGTAATAATTAAAATTTTTAGGAAGAATAACTTCACATATTAAGTGTTATAGAAGTTTATTCATCCTAAGTATGTTTTGGAGGAATTTAACCATGATAATAAATTATTCTTTACAAGTGGATAAGCTAATCGATGATTTTTTCTTCAACTTTTTGTATATTGGATTTCTTCCATGCATAATGAGAGCTCCTAAAGTGGACTTTCTATGATCATGATCTCCTAACCAATTAGCATTTGAATATGCATAAATATTATTATGTCCTTTAATAAATTGGATTTAAAATTTATAAGTTTCTTTTACATACGTAAGGATATACAAAGGTATTTGCATGTGAGATTGCCTTGGTTCTTACATGAATATAGTTAAGTATGATGTTGTATATTCTAAATGTATTTTGGTGTATTAGAGAAACCAAAGTGATACAATCATGATTATATACATGGTTGCATCTATTAGAGGATTCTTTTCTTTGCTATTTAACTTTAAACTATATAAGAAAGAATTTTTAACTAGCTTCCCATTCTTTAGAGTGAATTTTTTAATGATGAAATTTACATATTTGATGTGATGAATCTTCATTCCCTTCTTATCCTAGTTCACTTTAATTTTGTATAAGGTATGTGAGTTCTTCATGATTCTTTATTTTGAATTCAATTTTCATGTCATTCTTGGAAACATCTAGAAGCCTTTTATTGGTGACAATAAAGATAATGTTATCTACATATAGTTATATGATAATTAATTCATCACCTTTCTTCTTGAAATATAGTATTAGTTCAAACATGCAATTTTGATTATTTATTTTGTTGATATAGTCACCATTTCTCTAGAACCAATCCCTAGCTACTTGCTTGAGGTCATATAGATCTTTATTGAGTTCGCACACTTTGTTCTCTTTCCTTTAATAACACAACCTTTGGGATAGTAGATTTATGCTTCTTCCTTGATCTATTTATTTATAAATTCATAGTTAACATCCATTTGTTGAACCTTTGGATCTTTTTGTGCTATGATGAGCAACAAGGTACCCCTATGCCCAACCATATGAATCACAAGTATCCAAGTGCAATCCATTCAAATTTTGTAGACTATAATTACTAAGTGCACTAGAGCTAAACAGTGTGTGCATGTTTTTCATTTTTTGTCTTTCTAGTCCTACTTGTAGAATGCAATTGTATGGTTAAGTGTGAATAAAGCATATGATCTTTATTATTTTGTATTTTTATGGAATAACTTTCCTAGAGCAAAGATGAAAGTAAAAGTAAGAATGTTTAATTGCTAAACAGACTATGATCTAATCTAGCCTAACATAAGTAACCATTCCCACTTCCTAGACACATCCTGAACTTTGTGTAAACATCCTTGGACTATCAAACACTAACCATTTTTGAGCTACCAAGTGTCACATATATGTTCAAAGGGGTCATGCTTATGTATCTTAATAAGTTGATTGAGTAATCAAAATGAATGATTACATAAATAACATTAATGTAAATTGCATGAAATATAAATTCATAAGAAAGAAAATCTCAAGTATTACAAGGAATGTATCAAAGAGCTCATCTTTATTGGCAACACAATGATGTGCTTAGGTACATCAATGCTTGAATAAAGATTTGTTTACACTTAGACCTCCTATTGTGGGCACTTGGAAAATATTCTAACTTTCAAATAGATAAACTACAAGAGTTTTGCTACTTGACTACTAAAACAATGATCCCAATTGTGTGTTGGGGCACTGTATTTATAGACCTAGGAGTGACCTTGTGATATCGAATGTACAATATCACATCTTAGGTTGTAATATTGCATACCTAATATCATGTACCCAATATCATGGCCACCCCAATATCGGAGTTATGAAAAACATGATTTATCATACCCCCATAACTAAATGAAAACTTTTCCTTGAATATAGAAGAAGAGAAACAAGTCCTTTACAAAATATAATGGGGGTGTAAACTTATTTGACTAACATGCAGAGTGACAAAGAGAAAACAGACAAATACAAGAGCACCCGAGCATACAATATTACAATTGTGTAGAAAATTAGGTGTTCATGACAATAGGAAAGAACACAAATGGATCTAAATAACATCCAACTCCACTTCGCAATACAAAAATGAGGGAGAAATAGAAGAGATCCAACAATCATGAACAATATTCCACAAGTGATATGATTGCATCCCCCTTGGTGACAAAAATCCCACTTCTAGTCCACACTTCCCACTACAATCACAACAATATCAAGGATTAGTATATATAGTGTAGTAGATGATGTTTGAATACCTTATCTCATTGGTGATTTTATCTAACTAATTTATGATTGTGATGGATTAATTGCTTGATGTTGTTAGTGGAAAGACTAGAAAATGGGTTAAATAAGAGAAGTGATCCATATAATTCAGAAAAAAATTAACATAAGGAGTACTTGGAAAGAGGGTATTCACAAAAATAAAAAGACATTCATTATAAATAGTTGTGAAGGTGCATATAATTGGATGACATGGATGGGATAAATAAAAAGAATTTGATTGTAACAATGTCTAAGGGTAAAGAACTTAACTTAATCAAACCAAAAGATATGCAAGTGGATACTCACCAAAGTAAGAATAGGCCTTTTATGCCCTTTCATAACTTCAAAACAAGGATTCTATGGGCATCTTGGATGATTAATGATTATGGAAAGTTAGGTAGAAAATCCCAAAAGTAACTAACTGAGAATCTTGACACATCAAACCAGAAAATTGAATCAAAACATGAAGCTGATATTGAGGTGAGGCATGGAAAGCATAGATGCATGATAGGGAAAGTGGAATGGAGTTCCTAATTATGGTCACATGCAGTCCCTTGTGGGGTTTGTGATTAATTGACTTGGTAGGATCCTTCCTTAGTTTAGATCAAAACCAACCACTTTCAATGACTTTGCATCAACATTCTAAGGCAAGTCCATTCCCTGAGACACAAGAATGCTCCCACAAAATAACCACTTTTCCAAATTTTAGTGAAGGTAGGAAGTGAGAAAGGGCCTTAATTAGAAGATACAAGACAAGTCTCATAACTTGTGCTTATAGCCCTTTTATTTGTTCTAAGGGGTATGCTTTGAATTCCCGTGTTTTTTTTGGATGGAAACCACACCATGCAAGGACCCATGTTTTTTTGCATTTATTTTATCCAAGGGATGTGCTTTGAATCCTCATCTTCTCTATTTTTTTCTTTTGATGAGGACGACACCATGCAAGGACTTATTTGACTTCCTATTATGAAATGATGCAGAATGGTGAGAAGCTTATGAGAACATCCCTACACATAGGAAAATAGAGCGCACAAAGAATATTACATCCCTTTGAACTCACACGCTATCCAAACCTTTGATTCCTTCCTAATTCTATAAACTACATAAGTCAACAATTTATTAAAGCAGCATTAATGAAGAAGATATTGCACACTTCCAAAACAAGGAAAACCATAGAGTATGCGGATGGGTGGATGATGTGGACTTACTACCTGTTACATCAAAAGAAACCATGTCCCAATCGTTAGTAATGACATTCAAATTTAGAAACCAAACATCAATAATCAAATTAAAAATGAAGCATATCACCATTCAGTAGTGCATTACCATTTTACCTACAACCTTATTAGTAGAAAAAGTAGAGAAACACATCAAACACAAGCAAACATAATTATAAAAGAAAGTAAAAGAGTGGACAATAAATATTGAATATATTAACAATTATGTCGAGCAAAAACTAAGGGAAAACCAATAATCTTAAAAATACAATATGTAAAACAAAAAATGTAAAACAAAGAAGATGAAAACAAAAGTTGTAAAACCAAAAATGTGTAAAATAAAAAGGTTAAAAAATTTATGAGCTGCTTAAGGTGTTAGTATGGGTGGCCATCTCCCCCATGACTAAGTTGAAAGGAAGAGATCCAAAAGATTGAGCGTGGTTGTCCATCTAGCAAGGTGTTTTTTGAGTTGGTTGGCTTGACCTCATGGAAAGGTTTTATTTGTTGAATGTTGACTAGTTGTTTCTTATCTAGACTATCAGGTTTGTATATGATCATGGCCCTAGATGAAAAAGTCTCATTAATAATGTAAGGTCCTTCCCACAATGTTTGAAATTTTGTTCATTCTGGTACATGTGTAGGATTCCAATAGAGAACCTTGTCTCTTGGTTGAAACTTTAATTTTCTAATTTTGAGGTCATGACATTTCTTCTCAAATGCCTTATGCATCTCATTGGATGATAGGGCCATTAACCAATTCTTTTCTAGCATGTTGAGACTTATTAATCATTCTTTCTGTGCTATACTTAGATCTAGGTCAAGGTCATAGGTTGTCAAGAGTGTATGGAGCACATATTGGATGGGCAATGTTGGTAGTTTTCCATAAATGAGCTCATAGGGATAATAACCTATGGCAAGTTTTCATGTGAAGTGATAGGCCAAAAGAGCATCATTTAATTTAGTGCTCAAATCCCTTTGGTATTTGCTAATGGTACATGTTAAGATTTTTGTAATCTTCTGATTAGTGACCTCAACTTGGCTATTGGCTTATGGGTGATATAAATTTATGAGTTTATGCTCAACCGCCAAGCATTGCATCAACTTCTAGAAAGTGGCACCTATAAAATGAGTTCCATTATCAAACATTAACACACAAGGTAACCACACTTGTTCACAATGTTTTTTCATACAATCCAAGTAGTAATGGTGGATGTACAATCGGTGATAGCTATTGCTTTTTCCCACTTGGTACAATAGTTAATTGCAACTATTATATTTTCCTTTTCATTTGATAAAGGTATGATGGGACCCATAATTCAATGCCCCAAATGTTGAATGGTTCAAGAGGTTGTATCCATTATTATGGTCCCTCCATTCAAGCTATTATTTCACCATCCCTCTGGCAATGATCACAAGCATAGATGAATTGATATGCATCCTAGAAGACTATTGGCCAATAATATCCTACCATGAGGATTTATATGGTTGTGTGTCTCCTAGCATAATGGCCTCCACAAGGACCTTTTTGAGCATCCTAGAGAATTCATAGTTGATCCATATCAAGGACACACCAATGTACCAGGCCATCAGTACAAACCTTGTAAAGGTTTTCATTAATCTCCATGAAGTATTTGATCCAATGAGAAAACTGTTATTTCTTTCTAGTGTCCAACCCTTACAGTAGTCCTTGCTTAAGTAGATATGTGAGGATGGTATCATACCATTTTGGTTGATCAAGCATTAGTGCACTGATAGCACCTACAAGAAGATATTCGTCATGGAATTGGTCAAATAAAGGGCTCTCTTTCTCCTTGTCATCCCATCTTAGTCACGATAAGTGATTTGCAACCACATTCTCCACACCTTTAGGATCTACCAGCATGAGATCTAATTCCTACAAAATCACGAGCCACCATATGACACAAGGTCTCACCCTTGCCTTTTTCATTAGATATCTAATAGTGCTATGATTTGTATGCATGAACACTTTGTAGCCAAGCACGTAGTGCCTAAACTTCTCTAAAGAAAACACCACTACCATCAACTCCTTTTCTGTGGTAGTGTAGTTCTGTCATGCACCTATGATGCTCCAACTTGCATAATGAATGTAATATGGACATTTTTGATCATCCATCTATGTAAGAACTATGTCCAAAGCATAATTTGATGCATCAGTCATCACATGAAATAGTATGGACTAATCTAGTGCTTGAAGAATGGGAGTTTCAACAAGCTTTTTCTTCAACTATTGAAATGATAACTCACATGTAGGGGTCTAGAAAATGATCCATCCTTCATTTTCAATTCTACCAATAGCTTCGCAATTTTGAAAAAAAATTCAATGAATCGTTGGTAGTAGCTAGTATGACCAAGGAATGATCAAACTTCTTTGACTATTTTAGGTTGATGTGTTATTCCTTGGATGAACCTTATTTTTTAAGGGTCAAACTTGATTTCTACTTTTGAGATGTGATGCCCCAAAACTATGCCTTCATGGACCATCAGATGGCTCTTTTGCCAATTGAGTCGAAGGTTTGTTTTGACACATCTCTTTAACACCTATTCAAAATGGTCTAGGACTTTCTTGAATGTAGCTTCATAGGTAGAAAAATTATCCATAAAAACTTTAAACCCACTACCAATATATTGTTGAAAAATGCTAATAACTAATCATTGAAATGTGGCTAGGGCATTACATAGACGAAATGGCATTTATCCGTAAGCAAATGTCCCCCAAGGACTTGTGAAAGTTATTTTTTCCTAGTTCTCTATTGTAATATGAATTTGGTTATAGCCACTATAACCATCCAGAAAGCTGTAATAGCTATGCCCCAAAATAGTGTCTAGCACTTGGTAAATGAAAGGCAACAGAAAATGATCCTTAAAGGCTGCCATGTTGAGTAGCCGAAAATCAATGCATACTTGCCATTTTCTTTCTTTCTTTTGTATGATCATGAGTGGACTGACTGACTCACTATCTATGATATGATAGATGAATTCCACTTTGAGGAGTGGTTCAATCTCCTCTTTGACAATCTATTTTAACTTGGAATTCAAACATCATTATGGCTATCATTTTGGCTTGATGGCGAGGTCAGTGTATATTCGGTGTTGACATATTCTTGAATCTATCCTAGTGAGTTTGGAATATGACTAGATGAAGGTTTCTGACCATTTCTCCATAAATTTTATTAAATTTCTCTTTCATTCTATAGCAAGCTTGGCATTAATAATAACTAGCCTCCCATTTTTCAAAAATACAAACTTCATTCTAGTCGGTAGTGTCTCCAATTGAAGGGGCTCTTATTTAAAGTTGTCAATAATTTCTAGCTCATCCCAATTGACATCATCCTTTACTCCTTCAAAGAGTTGGTGATGAACTTTCTTGAGTTCATCCATACTTACAATGTACTCGTACATTAGGCCCTTAGTCAGTTCCATGCTTAATGTACTACTACTAGAATCAGTTATTAGCCATTGGGTGCCTTCTTTTTTGTGGCTATTGCATATGGACATCTCTAGATATCAGCTTCTAGGGCACACTACTTCCATGTAGAGATAGATTTTTACTTCATTGAATACAAATTTTTCACACAATGGCACCCTAAATCATTATACCTGATACATGGAAATTTCTTCTTCTTGATCTTTCCAAACTCATTTTCCTTTGATATTTCCAAGGAAAGATCTCTAATGCCCATTTTGGCATCCATAGTACTTAGTCATGCCCTTCCCATAATTATTGAAAAGTCCACCTTGTAATTCTCCACTTTACTTACTAGGAAATCAACAGGATATGACCACCCATAAATGGTGGTGATGATGTCCTCAACCAATCCCAATGGAACAATGATGGACTAGTCCACCAGTTCTAGCCAAATGTTGCTCTTCTTCAAGGTAGGGAGGTTCCACATTGTATACATCTCATGCGAGATCAAATTAACACCAAAACTAGAGGTAAGAAGAGCCTTACAAGGTTCATTCCCAACAATTTGCAAGTAAACTAGGGGACTTATAGGATTAGCTAATAATCTAGGTTGGTTACCAACTTGAATGCAATCAAATATAGCATGTGTTAGCATTACAGTATTAATTTGAAAGGGATTTTGCTTTGAAGGGGACTCAGATAGAGAAGAAATAAATGAAGGTGGAGGAGCAAGGTTACCAACCACTAATGTGTTTGAGGTATTTGGTGGACTATGAGGTTAGAAGAAGGGTCTTTTCTTTGTTCATGGTTCTAACCTACTAGATGGATTAACCAATTGCAAGTTAATTACCCTTGTAGCATTTCTTTGCTATGGTTTTGTACGCAATTCACCCTACATGAATGGAGTAGGCAGTAGTTGTATAGGGGGTGGAGGAGTAGGTGCAGGAATAGGAGGTGCATGAGGGTAGTAGGTGGAATCCATCTATGGATAGGGAAATTGGTATATTTTAGGAGGGTAGTGGTAAGATTGGTAAGCATTAATATGACTAGAGGAGTCCCTTGGAGATGAAAGCTGCTAAACATAGTAACCATAGGGATCTAGTTGCCGGTAAGGGTATTACTATCTTGGAGGTGGCAATACCCATGATTGTGGTTGTTGCCACTGCTGCTATAGTTCATAGGGTTGTGGAGGAGTTCTACTTGAATAGTACTACTATGGTTGGTGGAAATGTCAAGGATTACCTTGTGGATAAGGCAATATTTTGGGTGTTTTCCTTTTTGTAGGTTGTGGATGTAAGACATACATCTTAGATATCTACAAGTGTGATACAATTGGATAACATCCCTTAGGATGTTCATACTAGAAAACATCACATCCACCATCATCATCTTAATTTCTTTCTATAGCCATCTCTATTGTAGCCATTTTACCTTTACCCTTAGATATGGTGTGTTCAGCTCCCTTATACCTTCAATGCTCTCACTCACCACTTTGCTCCTTGCACTCTTCAGTAATTTTAAGAACAACTTGAAATCTCTTATCCATGGAGTCCCATAATAGATCAACATTGGCCATGATTTCTGATTGTAATTTCTGGAATGGCAAGGTTTTCTCATTTTCCATATCATCTCTAAAGAATTTATCCTCACTATCACAAAATCTAATCCCTTTTTTCCAAATAGAAGGATCTTTGTTGTATTCTTCTACACTTTCACATGTTCTCAATTCTCCCTCCTTCTTAGCTACCTACCTAACTAGTTTTTGGATCCCATGAGCACTTAACTCTATCAATCTCCCTTTTGGAAAGATGCCAAGAGTTTTCCTAGTTTCAGACAAAAACCCATGAACGATATTGCGAAGTTGGTCAAGGTGAGAGTATCCATGGCTAGGACACCTATGCACAAAGAGTAGTATTGGCTAATAGCAACATCCAAGGGCTCATGATTCCCTTATTTCTATCCTTTAATTTGTTTACTTAGATTGGATACTCCGGAGTATGTTTGATATTTGTCATTGAATAGTTCCAACATCATACTCCACTGCTTGATTGATTCTAGTTCCAAGGATCAATACCAACTTTTTTCTTCCTTTATAAGTATCCTTTGAAATAACTTTAGCTTTTTCTAATCATTTTCAATGTTCTGCAAGGCACATGCATCTTGGAAGGCCTGAAGATGATTTTTCATATCGACATCATATCCTCTCTTAAATCGAGGGATGTTGTTCATCTCTAGCCTCCTTATTCTGCTATATTGCACATGCTTGGTTGGAATCGTTACAACCTGTATAATATTTAACATTCCCTAAGTAGTAAGTAGATGTTCATCAAGACCATGATGGTGGTGCCTATGATGTTCCCTACTAGCCCTTATTTCTTGATGATGGACCTCTCTGGATTGCCCACGTCTTTGATCATGATTGTCCCAGTAGTCCCTTTTGTTGTTCTGGTCCCATCAGTCACCTCCATCATGGTTATTTTTTTTGTGGCTACAATTTGAACCAGATGAAGAAGAAGACAATGATGATGAAGGGGAAGAAGAAGGAGAATCGTGATCATGATCTCCTTTGTCCCCTTTGTCTTCACTTGCTTTTATGGATCTATTTTTATCATTATATCCATTCTAACCAAAACTTGGATTATGGATGGTATATTGTACATTTTGGTTGAGGGCTCCTTGAACAAAGTCAAAGAGAGGAGAATCACTAAAGAAGTGGTCGACGTCATCAATTAGGCCAAGTGGAGGAAGAAAAATATTTGACCCCTTGCCCTTCACAAGCTTGTGTTGGTCCTCTAGCTGATAATCCCTTAATCTTTGTGCTTTAGTGGGATGATAATCCCTTGAGTTAGGATCTCGTATCTCGTATTCTCTATGAAGATGTTGAAGCTTGTGTCACATGAGCATTAGCTGGAGCATTGCTACAAAAGATCAGTCATGTGGCAACACAAGGTTGCCTTCCATATCGTGCCACCACATTAGTTCTTCTTGATGTAAGATGAAGGTAAAGTCTAGTACATACTTATCGGGATGAGCATCTACCACTTGGTATTGTTAAGGTACTTGGACTACCCTAGGAAGTGATGGGCTCTTGTGAGAAGAAGAAATTTGGTGTTAATAAAAACTATGCAGTTAGGATTTAATTTAATGGTAATAATAATAATTTTTCTTTTCATAGGATTTAATTCTTTAGGTTTGAACAACAAGGTCACTAAATTTCACTAGGCTTAGATAGCACATGAAAAACTACAGTCCCTAGAAATTGTGCCAATGATGAGTGGGAAGGTACCCCTATGTCCAACCATAACAATCACAAGCGTTCACATGCAATTTGATCAATTCTGTAGACTATAATTACTAAGTGCACTATATCTAAATGGTGTGTGTGTGTGTGTTTTTTCTATTCATTATTTTCCCAATCCCACTTCTGGAATGCAATTGTATGGTTAAGTGTGACTGAGGCATATGATTTTTATTATTTTTTATTTTTATGGAATATATTTCCTAGAGAAAATATGAAAGTAAAAGTTGAATGATTAATTGCTAAACAGACTATGATCTAATTTAGCCTAACACAAGTAACCATTCCCACTTCTTGGACACATCCTGAACTTTGTATAAACACTGTTGGGCTATCAAATGCTAACTATTTCTAAGCTGCCAAGTGTCACACATATGTTCAAAGGGATCATGCTTGTGTATCTTAATAAGTTTCTTGAGTAATCAAAATGAATAACTACATAAATAAAATTAATGTATATTGCATGAAATATAAATGAAAAAGAAAGAAAATCTCAAGTGTTGTAAGGAATGAATCAAAGAGCTCATCTTTATTGCCAACATAATGGTGTGCTCAAGTACATCAATGCTTGAATAAATATCTTTCACACTTAGACCTCCTAATACAAGCACTTGGAAAATATTCTAACTTTTAAATGAAAAAAATGCAAGAGTTTTGCTACTTGACTACTAAAAACATACTTCCAATTGTGCACCAGGTTGCTATATTTATAGACCCGTGAGTAACCCTACGATATCAACTGTATGATATCACATCTTAGGCCATGATATTTCATGTCCAATATCGTGTACCTGATATTGTGACCACCCCAATATTGGAGTGATGAAAAACATGATTTATCATGCTTCTATGGAGAAAATAGCTTGATTGATTCAAAACTACCCACTAGTACAAAAATTTCTTCATAGTCAATGTATTTCTTTTATTTGAATCCTCTTTTCATAAGTCTTAATTTATGTTTTATGACTTCTCATGGATCATTAAAATTTGTTTTATATAGTTACATACAATAAATAACCTTTTTATCTTTTGGTTTGTCCACTAATTCTCATGTGTTATTTCTTTGGATGACATTGTACTCCTTATCCATTACTTCTTTCTAGACTTTTGATTTCATGACTTCATTGACATTGATTAATTCACTTGAGACTTCTGGATATGTCATATTTGTAATATTATAAGATGTTTTAGTTCTTCTTTCAAAATTTATGTCTATCATTTATCTATGAGGATGATTTCTTTGAACCTACTATTTTGAAGTTTGAAATATGTCTAATTTTTCTAGTTATTTATAAAAAAATCACTTATACTAAGCTTTGTCCTATCAAATTTAACATTTCTTGAAACATGTCATTTTCAATTCATTAGATCATAGCACTTGCATTCACTTGTGTAAGAATCATAACCAAGAAATATGCATTTCATTCCTTTGTTTTTATGTTTTTAAATGAATTATTTTTCCATCTTTACATATTAACAACGCTCAAATATTCTCATATGACTTAGTGATGAGACGCGAATTGCACAGGCCACGATATCGAGTCCGCCACGATATCACATCCCCTACGATATCGCGTAGGCGATATCACGTCGTTTCCTGCAATATCGCATACGCGATATCGCGGTCCACCATCAAATCTATAAATAAGAGGTGGCACTCCCCTCATTTAACATCATAGGTGTAAAGTAGCGAAGCTTTGGGGGATTGAACACCCCAGAGATAGAATATTTTCCATGTGCCCGCAGTAGGAGTCCCCCAAGTGAACGTTTCTTTATTCGAGTAGCTTTGTACCTGAACGTAATTTTTGTACAGAAATAAAGATGAGCTTTGTGGATAAACCTTGCAGTGCATGGATAGGTTTAATTAATGTTATTTACTACTTTCCTAGTAATGTGGCATGAGTACGACTTGGTTACAAGCGTTGAAGAACGTGTACAGCTAGCCAAGGAATCGGCTACTCATCACGAGTAGATTCTCTTACCCTTTCCTCCTATAATGTGGGACAAGTATGACTTGATTACGAGCATCTATGGATGTGTACGACTAGTCAAGGAATCAGCTTCTTGTCACACTTAGGTTAGTTAAGTGCCTCAGTACGACCGCTTCGAGCACATGCGTTACGTGTGGTAATCCCAGTAACGATTAGCGTTTGGTACCACAGTTGCATAGTTCAGGATGTGTACGGTAAGTGGGAATGGATGCTGATGCTAGGACTTAATGTTGTAGTTAGAGTTAGTTTTAGTTTCTCAACCCTTCACCTTTTAGCATAGGAGATAAACCGTAAAATACCAAAAAAATCATATACCTCAGACTTACCTAACCATACACCGTGACAACAACAAGTAAGTCTAGGAAGACAATGAATGATTAACCCCAAGTGTTCCTTGTGGCATTTAGGCATTTAGTCTATGGAGTTTGACTAGATCACGCGTGCTATGCTTGTTTCGTATGGTTGTGTGTAGGGGTACCTCGCCACTCGTCACTTAGGTTAGGAATTCTGTTGTATATAGCTTTATATGGAGATTTATCTTCATTTCTTTTGTTGATGATTCGATTAGAAATGTAACAAGTAGCTATGACAGTTGTACTCCAATATTGATTAGGTACTAAGAAACTTTCCAGGCCTTGTATTATTTTATTCTTTTTTTAGCTACTTTTTTCTTGTCATGGGATATAACCACATGTGTTATAATGACATATACTATTCTATTTGTAGAATTTTTCAAATTATTTATTAATTAATTCATATCATTTATCTAATTTAATTATTGTAATCTTAAGATTCATTGAGTTTTCAATTAGTTTGTGAAAAGTTTCAAAATATTTGATAGCTTTACACTTTTGTTTCAAATTGTAAGTTGAAGTGTCTCTTAAGTAATCATCTACTATAACCATGAAACAACTTGCCCTCTCTATTGAAATAGTGGGCATTATCCAAAATGATCTATCTGCAGAAGATCAAATGCTATTTCCTTATTTACCATGTGATAGTAATCAGGAGAATATGTTTACTTTTCTTGTATTCAAGTTTCACATTTTTCTTGAGGAATATCTAAAATTTTTATTCCTCCAGCTTTTTCTTGTTTGATTAGTTTTTTAATATTATGGTAGGAGGTGTGACCAAGACTTTCATGCCAAAGTCTAGACTTATTAAAATATTCATTATTCATATCCTTAACTTCATCTTTGTTTGGAATTTGATAGGCTTCTATTTTGTGGAAATGCTTTTCTCTAGTAGTTTGATTTCTTATGATTGCTTCTTTTAAATTGAGATAGTCACATTCAAGAAAATATATTCTATTATTCAAGGCTTTCATTCTTGCAATTTCTTCAGCATTAGGTTTGTTGATAATGTAGAAATTAATATTAAAACTTACATTATTTGTTTTGTTAGAGACTTTTTTAACAAAAATGAGAGGATTGGAAAGACTAGGAATAAAATACACATTAGAAATGGTAATTTTTTGTCCATTTTATAATAACTACATAATCTTATTTTTCTAAATGATTAAATATTTTCCATCTATAATTTTAAAGATTAGTTGTTTTGTACTTTAGAAGATATTTTTTGAAGGATTTCATATCATTAGATGATCCACTATCTACAATCCATGAATCTTGCTTTATTTTTTTTAATTGGATTGAATGTCACATAATTATTTGGATCTTCTTCTTAAGTATCCTTTTGAGATGATGATGAATTATCTTGTACTATTTGTGAAGTTTTTCCATATATTCTTTTAAAATCAATTCTTGTCCATCATTGGTCAATCATATGAACTTTTTTTTGGTAAAAGTTATAATATGATATAAAATCTTGATGTTTTCTTTGTATTACAAATTGATTCCATTTGACTATTCCTCTACCTAAATCTCTTCCTCTTCCTCTTGTATTCTAATCATTATTTTTTTCTATATTTGTTTCTTAATCTTTATTTTAATAATTAAATATTTCTCTTCCCATGAATTCTCCTTGTCTATCTCTTCCTCTTCTATTAGTTTTGTAGGCTTGATCATCTTCACTAGATGATGAGCTAGGAAGAATTCGATGTTAGATACCATTAATATTTATCTTTTTTTCTCTCATTATACAAATTAACCCCTCATTTGTGACTAACCTATGAATCATATCCTATGGAGGAATAGTTCCAAAGTCAAAGAATCATCAAGATAATAAATGGTCAAAATCAAATCCAAACAAATTCCACACTTATGCCTATCACTCATAAGTAAAATTATGAACCTTTATCCTAACTTCTAATCACAAGTTTAAGAATAAATATTTATAATTAAATCAATTTGGAGTCAAAGTTACAATCATAAATGATGATGAGAATTACAAGGGAGACTTCACCTAAATTGTGATTCTGCCTTCTTTTCTAGACAATACATCAACCTCAATAGCCCAACACTAGAATCTAATGGATTATGGCTACCACAAGGTTTCAAAAAATTGTCACTTAATAATTCCTCAAAGAAATTATGCTTTAACTTGACATGGCTTTTTCTTGGAGATCAATTCTGTACTTTCTCTTTTTATGTATACACATTTCTTTCTGTATCTATCTATCTATCCTATTTGAATCTTGGTCATGTATTTGTACTTTAAGGGTATCTAAAAAAAATATGGGATAATCAATCCTTATCACAAGCATTGATGTCAATCTATATCTACTTTTTTAATTTCCATTGTAGCCTTGATCTTCTATGAGCATTGTTGCAAGTTACTTGTCTTTGTTCTGATTGATATCTAAATTTGCTCCTCCTAGTCAATCCATGATATTGATTCTTATTACTATCATGATTTGAATCAATTTCATATGTAATGATCCTTATTGTTGTCGTGATTACTTGCAATAGCCAAAATAAACAACATTGGTTCATATTGATTTAGCTAGCAAAAATCAATGATTTTCAATATGTCATATGATAAAAAAAATAAAAATACTTTATCAATTACTATCTAACATAAAAAAATTTATAGGCTTCAACACTAGAATATATATTATTCTTTGTAATTTTTAGCATTTTGAATTAAAGAACTAATTCATTGATACTACACATGTTGAAGCTATTCAAAAGAGTAATGTTTTCCTTCATGTTTTCAAATCTTGAATCTATGTGAAGAGATTGAATAAAATTTTGAAATTTTTGTCTATTTGTATATTTATAGCCATATTCATCTACCTTTTGTATGCTCTCATGCATTATAATAAAGAATTCTTCAACACTTTCATTTATTTCAATTTTCAAGGTATTGGATTTTTATTTGTATATTCATTGATATAATTGTTAATTTTTCAACCTTTTTCTATTTTTTAAGTAGATATTATCCCATACTTATTTGAAAATAGTTTGGAGAATATATATACTAACAATAATTCTGAAATAATATCCAATATCATCATGAGCTCCAACTTATTATTCTGCTTTCTTTCATATTCTTTGATTTGTAATATAGTGAAATCTTCAAAAGCATGGACAAATTTAGAAATTGTTTCAACTATTTTGCAATAGTCATTATGTTCAAGTAGGTCTTTCATCATCCTCATTCATAGGATAAAATATTTAGAGTCATCATAGATGACTCTAAATATTTTAGAATGATTATAAAGATCTCCATAATTTGAAAAATATAAGTACTATAAATGATATTCAAAAGCTAAGGTTATTTTATGTTCTTTCTAATCTATCAAAAATTATAGCAATTCTAGTAGGCCAAATTTAAAAGATGATAACTTAACAATTGTTAACTGTTTTATGCTAAAATTTTAACTAAACCTTATAATAGATATTATATTTTAAATAAATATAATATTTCATTAAATTATTATCTAATACAAGATAAATGATCTAATCATTAACTATCATTCCTACATGTAAAAATTCAGGATTTAAAAAATTTGCAAAAGTATGGAGCTAATTTCTTGCACACCATAATAGATATTGAACTAAAATTTTACTTACATATATCCACCAATTTCATCTTTCTAATAAATCTATAATTAGTAAAAGAATATTGTGAAATTACTAAGATATAATTGAAATAGTAAATGTCTCAAATTCTAATTGTTCAACTTCCAAGATTGAGTAAATAATTATGAATGATATTGATGTCTGTTGATGCATTTATGAATTAATGAAAGATTAATGAATTGATTATGAAATACTCAAATTCTTTCTAAAATTATGTTCATGATTCCATGATATAAATTATCAAGAAATTCCTTTGATATATATATGTAACAATTAGGGTAAGGCTTACTAAAAATAATACAATACAACCCCAATGATAAAAACATTAAAAATTGTATTTGTGTGTGTGTGTGGATTGGGTTCAAAATAACATTATAGCTAACAAGAATTCTAGAAATTTCCATTTTTCATTAACATAAAATCATATTATATTACAAAAACAAAGAAATTATTGTCTTATACTCTAAAAATTCAATAATCCCTCGTTTGGAGTTGTTATTTTCTTTAGATATTACAAAGATTTTGGTTACCTTTTCTTTTCTTCTAAATATTTTTAAGAAGATGGCTAGAGAAGAACTATAAAATTATACTACTAAAAAACTAGATCAAGAAAAATCAAGTTCAAATACATCTATTTAATGAAATTTTTATTCAATCTTAGTAAACGTTGATGAGCAGTGAGGTACCCATGCATTCTACCATACAAATACGAGTGTTACACGTGATCCAATTGAACTCCAAGGACTAAGTGCCTATGCAGCTTCATAGAACAAGGATGGGTTAGGCGATCATTCTCTTCCCAAGCTTAGTTGTATGGCATGATTGTATGGTTAAGTAAACTTGGGATATATGATTTTTATGATTTTTGTGTTTTATGTCCTAGTGCTAAAGGGGGAAGAAGTGAATTAATTGAATAACTAATTTAATTTAACTAATCAGCTAGGCTCTAACTAGTCCTAACACCAACATCCATTCCCACTTGCCATACACATCCTGAATAAGTGCAACACTACTAGGATTACCAAACACTAATTGTTACTATGTTACCAAGTGTTCCATGTATGCTCGAAGTGGTCATATTGAGTATGCATACTTGTGAAAATTAATGAATCAATAAAAGAAACATCAATTAACTAATAAAAGCATTGAATAACTATAAATAACATTAACTATAAGAAATAAGTTATTCTGAATGCTGCAAGGTTTATCACAAAGTTCATCTTTATTTCCTGGACATAAGGTGTGCTTAGGTACACAATGCTTGAATAAAGATCCATTTGCTTTATGACTCCTACTATGGGAACTCAGAAATAATTCTAACTCTAAGAAGGAGAAACTGCAAGAGTTTGGGTAACAAACTAACTATCTAATTGCCAAACCAACTACACCTGCCTCTTATTTATAGGTGATGAGGCAAGTTCTCATATCGAATGTTTGATATTACTTGGCAAGCTCCGATATCACAAACTCAATATTGTAGATCTAATATTGCGGCTCATCATACCACCACAAATAAATAAAAACTCATCCTTAGGTTCCTTATAAAATATTGCGAAGGTATGGGATTATTGACATGGAGTGACAAGCTCAAAGTGCCTGATCAATGAATTGACAAATATATTACAGCATTGGTGGTCATGCCCATTTTAGTGAACATTGTACATAGATGACATTNTGATCAATGAATTGACAAATATATTACAGCATTGGTGGTCATGCCCGTTTTAGTGAACATTGTACATAGATGACATCTAGACCATCATTTGACAACTTGAAAAGAGAGAGAGAAAAAAAGAAAATGAGGTGCATTGTTCCTTGCATAGCCACATGACCAAGCTTATTCCTTGCATGAATGCTTTTGTTCTAGTCCATCTTAAGTGCCCCCTCCCATCCTAGTCCATTATTTGTATAATCGTCATCTACACACACAACACAATCACAAATCAACAAGGATAGATAAAACCTAATGTAGTTGATACCTTGCCTCAATATAAATTACATTGGCTAGGTTTTGGGTATGGCAGATACTAGGTTAGGGGTTTATGACTAATAACTACCCAAGGTGTAGGGGTAAGATAAGTATGCAATGGAAAAATTTGTGATAGGGCCCCCACAACTAAAAGCAAACCTCCAATAGCAATAAGATGGAAAAAATTAAAGAAAAAGAAAGATAAGAGAAATAACAATGGTGAAGCCCATAAATCAAAAATCAAAAATAGATTTCATTGATGGGGTGAAACAGGAAATAGTTAATTGTAGAAATGTTTAAGAGAAATAACTTAATAATTGCACCAAAAAATAATGCTAGTGGGTCCTCCCCAAAGTAGGCTCATGACCTTAATGCCCTAAAAATCCCACAAACCATGAGTCTGTAGGCTCTTGGAATGACATATGGAAACAATGGTTAGAAACTTACCCATGAGAGTTTACCAAGGGACAACAATGCATTAACTAAGATATAGACTCATCATAAAACTGGCAATGAGGTGGAATGTGGAAAGAAATTTGGAAGGGGAGGAGAGAATGGAATGAAATCCCAGAATTAAGGTTGTGTAAAGTCCCTTATGTAATATGTGGTTAAGGTAATTTAATAAACTTCTATCCAAATCTAAATTGAACTATCCACATCTAGTGACCGTGCATCAACACATGTGACCAACCCATCCTCCCGAAGCAACAAGAATGCATCCACTGAGCCACCACCATTCCAATAAGAGAAGAAGTAGGGAGTGAGAAAGGGCCTTAGTTAGAGGAAAGCTTCAGGCATGGGTAACATGTCTTTTCAATGCCATAACTAGTTCTTGTAGCCCATGTTTCTTTATTATGTCTAAGGGGTGTGCTTTGAATTCTCACCAATTCTTTTTTTTTTGTGAGAACCACACCATGCAAAGAATTATTTGATTTGGACAACTTCTTGATATATTGGCTGATAGCATAATGGCAGAAGAATTTATTAAAAACATCTAAGTACCCCAAGAAAATAGCTAGTAGAAATGAATCAAATCCCCTTGAGGTCACATCCTTTTCCATACATTTGAATCTTTCCTTGATTCAAAGAGTACTAAGCCATCAATTCATTAATATGTTTACTTAGAAAAATGGAAAGTACATTTCCAAAACAAGGAAGATCATAGAGTTGCATGGATAAATGGGTGACATGGACTCATTGCTTATTTTATCAAAAGAAATCATATATTAGTATCAACATTAAAAGTTAAAGGTAAAAACCAAACATTAGCAATTAACACCATTATAATATTCTCCATCATCATGAGCACTTTTTATATGATGAGTGAGATTTATTCAAATGAAATGTAATAGAGAAAGAAATAGTAAAAAATTTTAATGATGGTGTAAAAAAAATATGTAAAGATGAAGAATGTGCAAAATAAAAAAGTTAAAGGAACTAAGGGCCTTAGAATGGTTAGCATTAGTGGCCATCTTTCCCATGACTAAGTTGAAAGGAGGAGATTTGAAATAATGAGAAAGGTTTTTCATTAATAGAGGTAGTGTTACCAGTAGTCGCTTTAAGCTCATGGAAGGGTTTGGTTTGTTGGATGTTAACTAATAATTTCTTATTTAGGCTTTTAGGTTTATAGATTGTCATGGCCCCTGGATGGAAAGTTCCATGAATAATATAAGATCCTTCCCACATTGGTGGAAATTTAGTTCATTATGACACATGTAGGATTCCAATACAAAACCTTATCTCCTAGTTCGTATTTAACTTTCCTAATCCTTAGGTCATGACGTTGCTTATTGAAGGCCTTGTGAAGTTCATTGGATGATAGGGCGGCTAATTTCTTCTCACCTAGCAAGTTAAGGTTCATTAACCATTTTTTATGCTAGATCAAGGTTAAGGTTGAGGTCACATGTTGTAGATAGTGTATGGAGCTTAGCTTAGATAGGAAGTGTGGAAAGTTTACGATACACTAACTCATAGGGAGAGTAGCCTATAGGAAGTTTCCATGATGAGCGGTATGCCCAAAGAGCATCATTTACTTTGGTGCTCCAGTATCTCCTATATTTACTAAGGGTTTGTATTAATATTTTTGTAATCTCTCTATTGGTGACTTTGGCTTGACCATTTTCTTAAGGATGATATGGTGTAGTCAACTTATGTTCAACTCCTATGCATTGCATTAGCTTTCAAAAAGTTGCACCTGTAAAATGTGTACCATTGTCAAAAATAAGTACACGAGGCACACCAAACCTATTTATGATTTGTTGTGGAAAAAATCGTACAGAAATAGATGATTTACAATCCATAATAGCTACTGCTTGTGCCCACTTTGTAAAATAATCAACATAAAAAATGATGTATGCTTTTTCATTGGACATTGGTGTAATAGGCCCCATAAAATCAATACCCCATATGTCGAAGGGTTCTAAAGGTTGAATCAATTATTGTGAACCTTCCATTCTAGCAATCATTCCCCCATCATGTTGACAATGCTCATAGGATTGGACAAAATGATGAGCATCTTGGAACAATGTAGGCCAATAATATCCTATAAGTAAGAGTTTAATGGTTGTTCTTCTCCTAGTTTAATGAACCCCATAAGGGCCCTCATGAGCATATTGGAGAACTTGTAATTGATTTACATTGGGAACACACCATTAGACCAAGCCATCAGAACATACCTTATAAAGGTATCTATTAATTTCCATGAAATATTTGGCTTGGTGAAGAAACTGTTGTTTCTTTTTAACATCCAACCCTTGTGGTGTTTCTTGTGTAAGGAGATAGGCAAGAATGCCACTATACCAATTTGTCTCTATGGGTAATTGATTTTTTACTACACCTACAAAGATAAGTTCATTAGGGAAATGGTCAAAATTGGATATTCATCCTCTTTGTTATCCCATCACAACCAAGATAAATGATCAGCAATAACATTCTTGGTGCCTTTACAATCGATCATCATAAGATCGAACTCTTGTAAGATCATGAGCAATCGTATGATGCAAGGACTTACCATTGGTTTATTCATTAGGAACTGAATTGCACTATGATCCATATGTACAAATATCTTATAGCCCAATACATAGTGCCTAAATTTTTCTAGTGCAAACACCACAACCATTAACTCTTTTTCCATTGTGGTGTAATTTAGTTGTGCACTAGCAATACTTCAACTTATACAGTGGATGTAATAAGGACATTTTTGGTCAGCTAACTATGTAAGTATGGATTGTAAAGAAAACTTGGACATGTTAGTCATTATGTGGAATGGTCTGGACTAGTCAATGGCTTGTAGAATAGTTCTATCTACAAGATTATGCTTTAAGTTTTGGAAGGCTAGCTCACATTCCTTGGTCCATTGAAAGGGTACATCCTTTTTTATTAATTATACCAAAGGTTTTGCAATCCTTGAAAAATTCTCAATGAAGTGTTTATAATAGCCAGTATGTCCAAGGAATGATCAGATGTGTTTTATAGTTTTGGGTTGCCTAGTGATTCCTTAGATGACCTCAATCTTTTTACTATCTACCTCTATTCCTATTCATGAGATCTTCTACCCTAATACAATGCCTTCTTGGACATTAAATGGATTTTCTCCAATTGAGCCTTAATTTGGTTTCAACACATCATTTTAGTACCCGCTCTAATCGGTCTAATGCTTGTTCGAAGTCTTCTCTGTAGGTGGAGAAATCATCCATAAAAACCTTCGTATCATTTCCTATTTTCTGCTAGAATATGCTTAGAACCAAACATTAAAATGTTGTCAAAGCATTGCACAAGCCAAATAGCATCTACCTATATGCAAATTTTCTTCAAGGACTTGTGAATGTAGTCTTGGCTTGGTCTTCTAGTGCTATTTTAATTTGATTGTATCCATTATAACCGTCCAAAAAACTATAGTAGCAATTCCCTACAATGGTATCTAAGACTTGGTCAACGAATGGAAATGGAAAATGGTCTTTAAATGTTGCCATGTTTAGCAGCCTAAAGTCTATACACACCCTCCATTTTCCTTGTTTTTTAGGCACAATGACTAATGGACTAACCCATTCATTATCAGCAATGGGGTAGATGAACCTAGCTTTTATAAGTTGGTCAATTTCTTCTTTAACCACTTATTTAAGCTTTGGGTTTAGTCACCTTTGTGGTTTTCATCAAGGTTTTATGGAGGGGTCAGTATAAATTCTATGTTGGCATATCCTAGGATCTATTCTAGTTAATTCGTAATATGACCAAGCAAAGGATTTTGACCATTTGTTTACCATTTTTAGTAGTCTTTCTTTTTGTTGAGGAGTGAGCTTAGCATTAATGATTACTTGTTTTCCATTTTTGAGAAATGTATACTCCATGCCAGTCAGCAATGATTTTAACTCAAGGGGCTCTTTCTTGAACTAGTCATGGATTTCCAACTTCTCCTAGTTAATATTTTCGATGTCAAGCCTAGGAAGTTGGTGATGGACTTGCTCTAATGTTTCTATGCTATCGATGTAGGCACAAGTTAAGCTCTTAGTTGGTTCCATGCATATAGTTGAATTATTCTCTTGGTCATCTATTAACCACTGGATGTCTTCCTATCATGTGGCTACTACATATAGGCATTTTTGTATGTTATTTATTTGTGCACACTGGTTTCATGTAGGCAATGTTAAACATTTTACAAACCAGGACTTTTGCATGCAATTACACCCTATGTCACTATATACAATGCATGGAACTTTCTTCTTCTTGATCTTTCCAAACATATTTTCCTTTGATATTTCTAGGGAAATATCATGTATTCCTAGGTGCGTGTCAATTGTGCTTAGCCATGCTCTTCCCATAATGATTTGGAAGTCCCTCTTACAGTTGTTGACTTGAATCACTAGGAAATCGACTAGATACAACTACCCACAAATAGTAGTGATAATGTCCTCCACTAGTCCTAATGGGATAGTTATGGACTAGTTAGCCAACTCTAAATGAATGTTACTCTTTTTTAATGGATGTAATTTCTAGGCTTTATACATTTCTTGAGAGATTAAGTTAACACCAGAACCTGAATCCAAAACAGCTTTGTAAGGCTCATTCCCAGTGATTTGCAAATATATAAGAGGACTTATATGATTAGAGAATTTTCTAGGAAGATGGCCAACTTTAATCCAATTAGTAATGTCATGAGTCAACATGACCATATGCTTTAAGTGTAGTCATTGGTTCGAAGGAAGCTATGAAAATTCCAATGATGGTGAGGCCTTTAGAGAATGAGCTACTTGTGGTTGCAAGGAATTGGTTAGACTGTTGGTTCTAAAGAAGGATCTCTTTCTTGTGTGGTTATCTGAATCAAAAATAGGTTGAGGTTTGATAGCCCTTGTAGCATTACGTTGCTATTTCTGGACAAGGAGCTCACCCTGCATAGTTGGAGCAGCTGGTAATGGAGCTAAGTGTGATGGAGGTGTAGTTGAATAAGAAGGATGGTAAGTTTGTCTAACATCTTCCTTAGGAGAAAGAGTTCTATAATGCTCATGGGTTTGGTAGTGAGGTTGAGGAGTGATGTAACTAGTGGAGTCATGTGGATAGATCGACTCTTGCATGTAGTATCTGTATGAGCTAGGTTGATGGTAAGGGTGTTGTTGACGTGGTAGTGGCATTCCCCATGATTATGGGTTTTGTCACTATTGATATTGTTCATTTGGTTGTGGTGGAGTTCCACTTGGATAATACGTTAAGGGTTGGTGGAAATACCTTGGGTTACCTTGAGAATAAGGTAATCTTCAAGGTATTTATCATCTATTTAATTGTGGTTTAGTGCATACACCCCAAACTCCTACATATGTGAGATTACTGGGAAAAATATCTTAGGATGGTCATATTAGCATATCTCGCATCAACCACCATTTTCTGTATCTGAATTCACAACCTCCTCAATGATGGAAACTTTGCCCTTACCTTTGTTATGTGCATATTTAGCTTCTTTCTTTTTTCTCCTTTCTTGGTCAATACCTTGCTCTCTAGACTCCTCTACTATTTTGAGAATGGTCTAGAATTTATTATATAGGGAATCTCACATTTGATCTACCTTTGCCAATACTTCTAATGTAATTTTTTGAATGGGCAAGTTTTCCTATTCACCATCTCTTCAAGTGGTGACTCTTCTTCATCCTCACAAAATCTAACTCCCTTTTTTCGGAGGGAAGAATCTTTGCTGTACTCTTCTACACTTTCTCTTTTCCTTAAGTTACCTTCCTCCTTGGAAACTTGCTCCAACAATATCTATACTTGATGGGCTTTAAGCTTGGAGAGTCTTCCTTGGGCATAAGTTCCAAGGGTTCTTTGCATTTCATGCCTAAGCTGATCTATGAGATGGCGTAGTTGTTCCCTCTGCAAGTAACCATGGCCAGGGCAACAATGTAATAATGTGTAGTATCAACCCATGGTAGCATCCAAGGGTTCATGTCCTCCTTGTTTCCATCCCTAGATTTGCTTATGCGGGTTGGACACTTAGGAGTACATTTGATACTTATCGTTGAATAGTTCTAACATGGTACTCCATCAACAAATGGATTCTAGTTCTAAGGATCGGTACCAAATTTTTACCTCTTTGATTAGTGTTTGTAGAAACAATTTTAGTTTTTTCCATCTATTTTCTATGGTTTGCAAGGCACATGCATCATAAAACACCTATAGATGATTTTGAAGATCATCGTTATATCTCCCTTCAAATCATGGGATATTGTTCATATCTAATCTTTTGATCCCACTAACTATTGGTTCCTTTTTGGTATCCTAATAGCCTCAATTATATCTAGCATACTTTGAGTAGTGAATAGGGGTTCATCGTGATCATATTGTCTATGGTGTCTATGATGCCTATCCTAATCCCTACTCTCCTTCTTTTGTGATGTGTTTCTCTAGAATGCTCTCATCCCCTTTCTTGACTATTTTCTCTATTATTCCTATTTCACCTACCATTATCCTTAGGGTCTTTTCCTTTGCAACTTCATTCTGATCTTGAAGGAGAAGGGGAAGGAGATGATGAAGGTGAAGAGGAAGGAAGACTAGCACCATGATAGTGCTTGCTATTTTCTCTTTAGTAGTCATGGCCTCGATCATGGTTACAATCAGAATGTGCATCTTTGTCATGCATTCATGTTCCTTTTTTACACCCTTTGTGTCATTCAGTACTAGAATCTGAGTTATGGATAGTTGAATGAAGATTTTGATACACAACCCCTTGACTGAAGTCAACAAAAGAAACATCATTTTGTAGAAGACCTCCTGAGGTAGGTTCACCATCCACATCTTCACTTAATACATATAGGACATCCTAAGACCACTTCCCTGTCATTGATTTATGATGTCTCTCCTATTATAAGTCCCTTTGGCATTGTGACTCTATGGGTCAATACTGTCTTGAGTTGTGTTCATGCACAATGTACTCTGCTTGTTACTGTTGCATACCAATTCATGTCAGAGCACAAAGAAGCATGCTTGGGAGTGAGTGATCAGGAGGTGACACTATGTTACCTTCTAAATCATGCCAACATAGTTGTTCATACTGGTGAAGGATAAAGGAAAAGTTTGGTATATACTCATTGGGATGAATGTATACCACATGAAGTTGTTGGGGGCATTGGTGGATCATCATGTGTACTATGCCTCCAATTGTTTATTGTGTTGGACCTAGGTGGTGAAGCACTCTCATAAGAAGGAGACATGATTAATTATTTAGTGTGCAATACTTTTATCTTCTCTTTTCTAATAATTTTAAGATAACCAACCATAAGGGTTCATTCCAATGCTGGGAATATTCCTAAGTTCTAATTAGTGCACAAACAACAAAGTCCCCAGCAATGGTGTCAATGATGATTAGCGAGGTATTCGTATGCTCAACCATATGAATACAAACATTATGTGCAATCTATTCAAACTTCAAGGACTAAGTGCTTATGCCCCTTCACAGAACAAGGATGGGTGATTTTTGTCTTCCCAAGCTTACTTATATGGCACAATTGTATGGTTAAGTAAACTTGGGGTATATGCTTTTTATGTTTTATGTCCTAGTGCTAAAAAGGGAAGAAGTGAATTAATTGAATAACTAATTTAATTTAACCAATCAATGAGGCTCTAACTAGTCCTAACACCAGCATCCATTCCCACTTTCCATACACATCTTGAATAAGTGCAACACTATTGAGATTACCAAACACTAATCGTTACTAGGTTACCAAGTGTTACACGTATGCTCAAAGTGTTCGCACTAAGTGTGCTTATTTTTTAAAATTAAAAAATCAATAAAAGTAACATCAATTAACTAATGAAAACATTAAATAACTATAAATAACATTAAATGCAATAAATAAGCTATTTTGAATGCAACAAGGTTTATCACAAAGGTCATCTTTATTTCCTAGACACAAGGTGTGCTTAGGTACAGAATGCTTGTATAAAGATCCATTCACTTTATGAATCCTATTGTGGGCACTCAGAAATAATTCTAACTCTAAGAAGAAGAAAATGTAAGAGTTTAGGTAAGAAACTAACTATCTAAGTGCCAAACCAAGTGCGCCCACCTCTTATTTATACGCAACAAGGCAAGTTCGGATATCGGATGTCCAATATCGCTTAGCAAGCTCCAATATGGAAAACCTGATATCACAAATCCAATATAATGGCTCATCAAACATGAAACATGGTATGGTTGAGAAGATCTTATTTCTAAAACTGCATAAAATATAATTAAAAGGAGCTTATTAGCATGAAAGATTATCATGGTAGAATGATACATAATCCAATACAAACAATTATAGAACCTACATTTGGTTCTTCTAATCTCTTTCCTACATAAGATTATTAAAAATAAGATTAGTTAAAACTAATAGTTAGAACTAGGATCCATTTTCATAAGAAATCTCTACTTCTACATTAATTGAAAAAGAAGTAATATGTAGAGATAAGCTTTTAAAACTATCAACTATTAGTATCAAAAACCCATTCCATATGCCTATTCTATAAAGTTATGATAAATGGATAGGAGGCTATAATAGCTACCACATGACTAGGAAAAAATGATAGCTTTTGGTTCTAAAGCACTTTAATTCCCATATTGGCAAAAAAAATCCAAATTTTAGAACCAAAAGTTAGTTACATTTAAGAATAAACTATCATGTTAGATTTTTCAAAAAATGCATAGTATATTTAAATAAAGTTAAGAGACCAACCAAGATTGAAGCACTAATCATAGAAATAGAGAAAGAATGTTTCAAATCAAGGAATATTTTGATTAAGATTTTTCAATTTAGCTACATTAGTAGATTTTATATTTAGAACTAAAAAGAAATTATTTTCAATCCATCGTCATATTTGACCATGTTAATCCTAGGAAATCTAAAAAATAAATTAAGTTCTATTCATTTTTCACCCCTAAGGATTCATCATTTAAGCTAAAGCTCAATTCAATAGAATTCATAACTAGAGGTGAAATTTTGTTCTATCATGATTGATTATCATGTCAGCTCATAGAAGAAGAAAAGTGCCATTGTCATATCAAGATAAAAGAGAATCTCCAAAGCAAAATATCTGAATCATCAACTAGAACTAATTTTCAATGCTAATTAAGCTTAGTTCTAAAAGGAAAATGTTATTTAGCACATAATTCAACTAATATAAAGAACTAGCATTTAGAATGAAAATTTGGTTCTTAACAAAAGCTCTTTCATCTAAGCAGTCAAGCTTGAGTATTAAAAGGAACCAAAAGAAAACCTATCTTCTTACTATTTATAACTTTTGAATAGAGCTAGATTTAGTTCTAAATAGTTCTCATTCCATGTTAGTCCACTCATTAATATTCATCTATAAAATATAAACTTGATTTAAAAATTAATATTTATCATGTGAGTTGAACATAAAGGAATGAAACATAAAAAATATGATTTAATGAACAATCTTAAGACACCAAAAATATTCAACCTATCAACCTAAAGCTATACCATCTAGATGATTTTTAGAATATCTAGATGATTTTTGATATAGAAGCTTACATGAGAAATATAAATGAGGAAGTTAACCTTTGTATTTTAAGGAAGCTCAATGAATGTTACAAGCCAAAACTATTTAGATGATTTTTGAATCATCTAAATGAAACAAGCTTATGTTAAAGAAAAAGTTACTAGTCAAATTCCAAATCTAGCCATTAACACTAAGTAAAAAAAAGCTATATGAAACAAATGATTTTAGATTAACTACACACGAAAAATACATCTAGATGAAATTAAATACTCTATATGCTTTCTCCAAAGTGTGACATCCAAAAATGTCAGTGTCTAGAACACTAAGAGGTCATCGAGCATATAGCCTAACCCTGAATCCGTGCAAGGGCCATGCTGGAAAGAATGGAAATGAGGTGCCTGGAACGGTCTTGTTGATTAGATAGGGACTTATGTGGTGTTAAAATGACCATGTGTGAGAAGAGTTTATACTATGTTACGTACAGGCATCAGGTTTGAGAAGGCTAGAGCGTAGCAAGGTGTCCTGGCCTAAGAACAGTGATGTGAACATTCAAACATGTATGAAAAATGTGAGAAAATACAAGTGTTATGGTAAATGCCAAAGAGAAATTCTTGAGAAATGCAAAAAAGTTTGAGAACAGTAGTACACTACCCCAAAAGAAGGAGTATAGCTAATTCACAAAGGGATACACAATGTACAATAGGTGTAGTGGTAGTGCAATCGCAACCTCGATGGTGTCAAGCTGTGAAGTATGGTGCTCACTATGTTGGACTATGCCTACTGAGTTAATAACCATGGTGTACCATGTGATGTTCTATAGGGCTGCAATTGGGATGTAGTGTACTATGTGATGTAGTTGTGCCTCTCTACTAGTGTAGTGTGCTCTAGGTCTCTTTCACCATGGAGCTAAGTGCCAAGATGCTAAAGCGCCAAATGCCAAATGGAAGTGCCAACTTCTTTACTCATGAGAAATGAATGACAACCCTCTTCCCTCTCTTCCTTTTCAAAAGAGGGTATCAGGGTATTTATAGGACTAGGATTATCCTAAAATGTAGATCAGGTGCCATGTGGTAGTGTGGTGGGTGGGACAACACTCGTTCCATGTTACATGTGGGACACAAGATGCTGGCTACTATGCTAGATAGGGTGATACGCTATAGTAGACATGGTGCTATGCTATGCAACATGACATGGTGCTATGCTATGCAACATGACATGGTGCTACGTTATGCAGCATGACATAGTGCTACACTACAATGGACATGGTGCTATGCTACGTAGTGTTACAAGGTGCTATGTTGTAGTAGACATAGTGCTACGCTATGCAAAGTGACAGGGTGCTATGGTGCAATAGACATGGTGCCACGCTATGCAATGTGATAGGATGCTATGCTACACAGCATGATAGGGTGCTACATAGTAGTAGACATGGAGCTACACTACATAGCGTAATAGGGTGACATGTGAATCTATAGAAAGTGCCATCATTCTAACACTTAGCAAATTTTTTGCAAATCTGGTAGTTGAAGCTAACTACACTCAACAGTTGAAAAAATATGGGCAAACTGCCACCATTTTGACACTTAGCCAAATTTGTAGTTGAGATGCCGAGACCCAAAATTTTGTGGTGTTTCAATGGCCCTCTTTGTTGATGTTTGGATGAGTGGCTTGAGATATGTCAACAAAGAATTACAAAACACCACAACAAATATGTCACCAACAGCACTCGTCGGCACAAGATCAGATGTCATTTTACCATACTTAAAAGTGCTATGGGAATAAGGTTATGCTAAGGGAAAAATGGGTATAGGTAATTCTAGAGAGATGAAATTTGAATTATGGGAATGAAATGCAAATAGTAGATCATGGTGTAAGATGCAAATTCAGCATAGCTAACAATGACCATGGCATGAAGTGGTTCACCCCTGAAATGTTGTCCTCTCATTAGAGTGCTTATTAGAGTGTCAAAATTGATCCAAGGCTAGGTCAATTGCAAAGTTGCAGTGTTGTCAATTTGCTTGAGGATGTGTTTGTTTTATTTTTTGCGAGGTGAACCCTTTGTTGGGTTTGGCTTACTAGTGAATACTAGCTACAAGGGATGGGCCATCAAGTAAATGGGCTTTTCTTTGATGTAACCACATTACATCTATAGGACAAGTGTTTCCTCCCTGGGATGAGTTGTGTTACACCTGTTTAGGGCTTTGACCATCCCACAAAGGCTCCCCATGTGACGAGTTGCATTACATCCATCATGAGTTTAGTGATAAATGTGAAGAGAATGCCATGTACATCACAATGTGTATGCTAGAGGGATGTGGAATCATGATTATGTGGAAGATGAGAGGATGTTGGGATGAAGGAGTGGATGTGCATAGGCTGTAACACGGATGAGGAGGATGTCCACTATTGAGTGGCTTAACTAGTCCAATTATGAACATCAGAGCAATGTGGTGACCTGCTACTATAATGAGATGCATCTCTGCATGACCACCTTCAAGGTTTCATCTTGAAAACACAACTTCAAGAAGATAAGAAAACCACAAAATGTAAAATTCAAGTGCAAATGTTAGATGTGAAGATGCTGAAAGTGCTAGATGTGAAGATGTTGTGAATGTTTCAAATGTTGTGCTAGTTGCAAGTGCTCAGGAAGCTAGTGAAAGTGCAAGGGTGATTATGTTGTGAGTTCTTTAAAGTCTACACTGATGGCAAGTGCTTCAAAAGATTAGGAGAATGGTGGAAGGTGATGATGCTATGAGTTCCACCAAGGCCACACTAATGGAAAGTGCTCCAAAAGATCAACAACATGCCAGTTTAAAGTCCTGGTAGACTGTGAACATAGTTTAAGGTCCTGGTAGATTGTGATGTGCTATTTTATAGTCCTAGTGAACTACTGGATGCTAGTTTAAAGTCATAGAGGATAATGGATGTTGTTCCAGTTTAACATCATGACCCAAGGATGAGCTATTGTGCCAATTTAATGTCATAACCAAAGGATAGGCTATTGTGCTAGTTTAATGTCATGACCTAAGGACGAGCTATGGTGCCAATTTAATGTCATGACCCAATGATTAGCTATTGTGCTAGTTTAACATCATGAACCAAGGATGAGCTATGGTGCTACTTTCACGTCATGACCCAAGGATGAGTTGTGCTAGTTTATAGTCATAGCAGACTGCTTACCTTGCTTGTGTAAGGTGTGATGCTGCATGCATGGTCATGTTATGTGCCTACAAGATCCTACAAAAATCAACTAGAAAAAAAATCAAGTGGCAACTATTGTAAATATAGTTAAAATGTATGAATAAAAGAAAATCAATGCAAAAAGTGATAGTTTTAAGCCGTTTTGAGTGGTAGGCTAGTTTAAGGCCTTCTCGGGACATATGTTTTTGTTGTTTTTCTTTTTTCTAAATGTAATTCATAAGCTGAGTATATGGATGTGTAAACAAAGTATAAATGCATAAACAAAGTGAAGTAGTGTGTAAACTAGGCAAGCAAGTGAAATGTAAATGCATGAACCAATGCAACACAAGAAAAAACCAAAAATGCATGGCCAATTGAGGCAAGGGGTGAGCTAGTGCTTAATGTTTTTTTGGCCAAGGAAAAGTCTTGATCACATAGTTTCTTCCTAACCAGGTGTGGATTTGGGGGTGTGCAAGGCCTAGGATCCTCTGGGAGGCTATTGGCTTTAACCACTCTTTCAGGTGTGTTAGCCTTAGGTGTTGCATTCGTTGTCATAGGTGTCCCACCAAGAACCTCTTCTTCCAAAACTTGCACCATGTATATATTGTGGATAGTTGAAGAGGAAGCATCATCATCATGGATGATGACTTGACACCTTTGTATCGAAGGTGGATTTCTTGGTGGATGGGAGAGGAGATGGCTCTTAGTTGGGCTAGCCAAGGCCTACGTAGAATCATGTTGAAACCTAACATCTCCTCTATGATAGTGAAATATGCACTAGTGGGGAATTGCTCTCCTACCACGAAGGCTAAGTTGATTATACCCCTAACTATGACACATGATCCATTGAATGATTTTAGACACGTGGTTTTGGTTGGCCTAATTTTGTCCACCAGGCCTAGCTTATCGATGATGGAGTACAAGACTACGTTTGCTACTACACCATCATCTAAATGTACTTTGTAGATGGTACACTACCTAACACGTATGCTAATGGATAGTGGAGCTATGATGATCACCCCTTTTCTGTAGTTAACTTTGATTGTATCATCGTGAAAGGATAGAGATGTTGAACCAAATTCTTGTGGTGTAGGAGGAAACATCATTGCATGGATGGATGCTTCATCTATAGGAATGTCCTCCATAATAGTAATGGATGTCAAGATTTGGGCTAATGCTTGGCAGTGAGCAGATGAATTCATGACTAGGTTGTACAAGCTCAACATTCTGTTCTTTTACTTGAGTGTTTGTTTCACCTAGGTTAGTCAGCTACAAAGTCCTTATCATTAGCTATTATGTTGGTCTTGATTTCCTCCATGTGGCTTGAGAGACAAATCTCTAAAGGAAGGGACTTGGGCTTGGTTTTCTTGGCCTACTTGGGGGTAGCAGCCCTTGTGTTTGGTTGTTGGTTTGCTTCGGCCATGGGGGTTGCAAGGTGCTTGTTTGTCCTCTTGCATTGCCATTTGATGGGCCTACCTAGGCTACTAGTGGGGTTGACCCTCGAGGGAGGAGAGATTTAGACATTGCCCACTATTGGGCTTTAGGTATGTGAGGGGCCATCACATTGTGGGACCCTTATGAAAAAGGGTAGTTTAGGAGTTTTTGTAGGGGTTGTTGTGTAACTAACTCATTGTGGCACCTTGATAACAAAAGGTTACTTAGAGGTTGTTATTGTTGAGTCATGCCAATTTAATGTCTTAGTGATAGTGGCTATGCAACTTTGATCACAAAGGGTGTTATGGGTGCCAGAGGTGGCACTTTGATAACAAAGGAAGGGCTCTTATTTGTGGAGGTCGAGGGGATCCTTGCCTTGTTGGGAGACACATGGATCACAAAAGGGTGTTGCGTAAGTTTGGGCTTTCCACCTATAATAATGGAATTTATGACATAGGAGGCATCATTTCTATTGGATTGATTCACCATGTCAAGCACTAGTTGGCCCATTCTATCATTCTCTGTAGGTCATCCTAAAAAGCATGATAGTTGTTAGTACTATCACTAGCCAATTGGTGGTAATGATAGTACTAGTCTAATTTAAAATTTTGTGGGACCAGGACCTCATTTGGTACTACTAATGTGGGGTTCCTTAGTAGTTCATAGTATCTATCATGTTTTTGGTGAGTAATCACTGATACATGTCTGTGTTGGATTTTCCTAGCTTTCAAGAGTTGCTCCAGTAGTTTAGAGGGTTCCATTTGTAGTGGTGTATACTTTGAGTAGTCCTTGCAGTAAAAGTTAGGCCTTAGGGTGGCCCCTACCAATGTAGGTGAGTTGGCACCAAAGTTGGCAGTTTTGTCAGCTAGGGCTTTGAGCTTCTTAGCTGTTAGGCTCCAGTTGGTTGCTTTTGTACTTGCAGCCACTATTGTGTTTTCCTTGCGATCATGTTGGTTTCTGTAGGCCACATAAGCTGGGTCATTGCTAGTTTGCAATGCTTCCTCTATGCTTTTTTCTTCGACAAAGGCTTGGCTAAGAGACTTTGGGGCTAGATAATACATTTTGGAGTTAATGAAGTGATTTACTGCACCTTTGAAGATGGCTAGTAGATGTGCCTCTACTAGGGGTTCATACATTTCACTCAATGCAGCATTCCAACATTGGAGGAATTTTGACATGGAATCTTAAGGCCCCTACTTAACCTACATGAGCTAGTCAAGGGTTACTTCAGGCTTTAGGTTGTACCTAAAGCATGTCACAAACTGGCTTATGAGATCCTCCAAAGAGGAGATTAAGGCCTTGGGTAGCATGCGATACCAATCTATGGCCTTGCTAGTGAGTGACATGGGGAACATGTGCATCATGGCATGTGGACAAGCTTGAAGGAGTAGGCACTTAGATCTAAATATGTCCAAGTGTGCATTGGGGTCCCCTTCACCATTGTACTTGGTGAATTATGGTAGTTGTACCCCAATCAGGAGAGTTAAAAGTGGTACCGTAGGACTTATGGGATCATCTTGGTAGAAGTCCACCAACTTGATGGTGTCAAATGAGGTAGCCTTAATTCAGTTGATCTCCTCCATCAAGCTTTGGATTAGATAAAATGCTTGATCCAAGCTTGGGGATGTGCCAACCAGTTGCATTGGCTAGGCTTGGGTTGGTTGCATAGCATAGGGTAGAATTGTTGGTTGTGGAGTTTTCCAGTATAATGTCATAGTGGATGGGCATTGCTAGTTTAATTTCATAGTAGATGGTTGTTGGCAATTTAAATTCATAGTAAATAGTTGTTGATGTGTTGGCTGAGAAATGGATGCGGTGATTGTAGTAGGCCACACATGATTGGGTTGGATAAACATCATAGATTTCAATGAGATAGGTAGGACATAGGATGCCTAAGTTGTTTGGGGCTGGGAGGTGACCCCTACATGAGTATAGGGTTGGACAAATGCATTAGTTACTTGCAAGGAAGGCTAAATTGGCATGGTCACCATCTCAAAGAGGATGGGTGGACCAAATCGAGGAGGGGCTATACTAGGGAGCAGTTGTTGGAAGATGGTGTAGAGGTGGCTCTCATGTTTAGGGCAGGCCTCAAACTCATCTTCCTCCTTCTGTGAGGCTTCTTCATAAGTTTTCCTTGCATCATGTTTGTTTGCAAAGATAAGTTGGAACAAAAATTGGTGGTACGACTCTATGCGTGGGATTATGTCAAACAGGGAGGGGTTGTACTCCCATCCATTCTGGTGGACTCCTTCATAGTCCTGTTTTGCCTCCAAATCAAGGTAATCCACTATTAATCCTACTTGGATTTTGGCACAAAAAAAATTATATTGTTCATGGCTTAGTGCGACATGCTTTGGCTAGATTATAGTGTCAAATGTGTTAGACACCAATGTGGAAAGTTGATCTAGATTCATATTCATATATTAGGTTGTGAGAGTTGCTATTTGCAGAAAATGATTAACTCTAAAAATTGTATAAAAATGGCTAAGTCTGCTAGTAGAAAAAAAGTGGTTATGTATAAAAATGTAGAAAATGGCTAGGTGTAAAAATGTAGAAAAAATGCTAAGTATGAAAACTGCTGAAAATGGCCAACATCAGTGCTACACTCGCTATGCTAGAGCTTGCTATGCTCGCTATGCTAGAGCTTGCTATGCTATAGATTATCATGCTTACTATGCTAGAGCTTGCTACATTCACTACCCTAGAGCCTACTATGCTATAGCTTTTCACGCTCGCTACGCTAGAGCTTGCCACACTCGATACGCTAGAGCTTGCTACGTTATAGCTTGTTAAGCTCGCTATGCTGGAGCTTACTACGCTCTGAGAACTTGTTACATTCTCTAGAACATGTAGAGTTTTGACTAAGTGCTAATCAAAAATGCAAATAGAAATGGTTCAAACCTTGCTTCTAGTGCCAAAAACTATGACGTCCAAAAATGTCAGTGGCATACAGCCTAACCCTGAATCCATGCAAGGGTCATGCTGGAGAGAACAAAAATAGGGTGCCCTAAAGGGTCTTGTTAATCAGATAGGGACTTACGTGGTGTTAAAATGACCATTCTTGAGAAGAGCTTATACTACGTTACACTCAGGCATTGAGTCTAGGAAGGATAGAGTGTAGCAGGGTGTCCCAGCCTAAGAATAGTGACGTGAACATGCAAACATGTATGAAAAAAGTGATAAAATACAAGTATTATGCTAACTGCCAAAGGGAAATGCTTGAAAAATGTAAAAGAGTTTGAGAACAGTAGTACATCGCTCCAAAAGAGGGAGCGTAGGTGATTCAAAAAGGGATACACAATGTAAAATAGGTACAATCGGAGTGCAGTCATAGCCTTGATGTTGTTAGGATATGAAGTATGGTGATCACTATGTTGGACTGTGCCTACCGAGTTGATAGTCATAGTGTACCATGTGATGTTCTATAGAGCTGCAATGGGGATGTAGTTTACCATGCAATGTAGTTGTGTCTCTCTGTCGATGTAGTGTGCCCTGGGTCTCATTCACCCATGGAGCTAAGTGCCAAGATGCCAAAGTGTCAAATGCCAAATGGAAGTGCCAACTACTTTACTTGTGAGAAATGAATGTCAACCCTCTTCCCTCTCTTCCTTTTCAAAAGAGGATGCAAGCATATTTATAGGGCTAGGGTTAGCCCAAAATGTGGATTAGGTGCCATGTGGCAGTGCAATGGGTGGGACCATGCTTGTTCAATGTTATGTGTGGGACACAGAACGATTGCTGCAAGACTAGATAGGGTGCGACACTGCAGTAGACATGGTGCTATGCTACACAGTGTGATAGGATGCTATGCTATAGTAGACATGGTGCTATGTTACATAGTGTGATAGGGTGCTATGTTACAGTAGATATGGTGCTACACTAAGCTACACTACACAGCATGACCAAGTACTACACTGCAGTAGATATGGTGCTACACTACATAGTGTGACCAAGTGCTACACTGCAGTAGACATGGTGCTACACTACACTACGCTAGGAAGCATGATCGGGTGCTACACTACAGTAGACATGGTGCTATGCTACATAGCATGATAGGGTACTACACTGCAGTAGACATGGTGCTACGCTACGCACTATGACAAGGTGCTATGTTGTAGTAGACATGGTGCTATGCTATGCAGCATTACAAGGTGACATGTGAATCTACAGAAAGTGCTAGCATTCTAACACTTCAAAAAATTTTGCAAATATGGCAGTTGAAGCTGACTACAGTAAACACTTGGAAAATTATGGGTAAAATGCCACCATTTTGACACTTAGCCAAATTTGTAGTTGAGATGCCAAGACCCAAAATTTTGTGGTGTTTCACAAATCTACATTAGCATTATAGCCTAGAACATGAAAATATATTAAAACTGAGAGTAAATGTAGCCAAATCAACATTAAGAATAGGTTATAAAACACATGATTTTAAATCAAGCTTAGTTGACATGTAAGCTTATCTAGGTGAAAGTAAAAAAATATAGATAAATTTGAAGAGTTACTTTTAATTTAAAGGATATACTAGAAATAAAAAATTATAGCTAAGTTTAAAATTTCAAGGAAAAAGAGAGTTTCTAAAAAAAGAGATTGAACTATATAAGTTATTAAAGAGAAAATATCTTTCTCTATAGATTCATTAAAATCATACCTCAACTACATGTGATATTTAAGATCATGGAAAGTTTGATAAATGTTGAGAGCATACACTAGTGAAATCATTATTCAAGTACGATAAATGCCCAAAGCATACACTAGTAAAACAATCATTCAAGTCTCATGTGAGAAACTTTAGCTACAAGAAAAAAATAAAGGAGGCTATGGCACTACACCTAAAAGAGTTTCTTGATGGGATGATGATGATTTTGTATAAATATAGCAAGTGACATCCAAAGCTAGTAGCATTTCTCTAGTTAGATTTATTAAGCAAAGACCACAAGATAAGGAGACTTAAATATTATTCAATTCCATTCCAAAATACATGGCATAAAGCCTGGAATATAACTAGAAGATTTCAAAATTCTTTCTAGCTACAAGAAATTTATAATCGGTTATAATTCATTAAATTAAAACCTATAATTAGTTAAAGATGTAATATGTTAGATAGATTGACATATATAGGAATTAGAATAGAATGCTAGGAAAGCATTATTGTAACAATGGCATTCTGAATCAAGTCTTGAATTCATACATTTTTTTCAATAACTTATTATTATTATTAATTTTAAAGTTTTAACAATTTCTTAGCTAAATGTTAAAATCATAAAATATGACATTTGTTAGCTTTAGAACAAGTTATTTTCCATAAAGCTTATAGAGGTTTTGGTTACTTTTTCTTTTCTAATGGAATTAGATAATTTTATTAAATATCAAATCTTCATGAGTTTAACTTAAGAACTAATAGCTTAGAAGGAGGGTTGAATAAGTTCCCTAATTCAAACAACCAAGACAACCAAACACACACATAAATTTTCATGGTTTCCAAACTTTGATACATCCACACTTAGATGGTAGAATCCTTGTATATCTCCAGACTTTGTTCCCTCAAAAGCTACTTCAAATGACACTAGAACGTTTATAGAGTTTAAGCTCCACATGGAGTGTTTTCTTACAAAAAACACACTCAAGCCTACAAGGTTCCAATAAGCTCAAAATATGGTTTCAAGGATTCCACAACATTTTATAATGATGTAAGCTTTGCACAGAGTGTTTTCTCATTGGAAACAAACTCAACCCTATAAGGTTTTGACAAGCTCACAAGATGCCTTCTCACAAGAACCACATTACTCTGATAGGATTACAAAGATTAAAAGAGAATCAGCAAGATAATGTGAATGCATTTTATAAGTTCCTTGTAATGAAGCTCTCACAATACAATATATAGCTTATAATAAATAGATAATTGAAGGGCACAAAATTTTACACAAGATGTATACACTGATGATCAAATCATATGAATAGTGTTTGTCCTTTTCATAAGGACCAATCTATTTTATAGTATTTTACTTTCCAAATACTCATGCAATAGCTAGGAACTAGCTAGTTGAAACATCCTATTCAATCATGGGACATCTCACTAAAAGCTAGCCACTTGTAGGTGGAATGTCCCACTAGAAATTAGAACATCTCAACTGGGATGTCCCAATTAGTATGTCTCAGCAATAATTGGGATGTCTATCATTTTAGTGGAACATTTGGATAGAAATTAAATCTTCACCTCTAGGACATCTGTTGATCTTCTAGAACATCTAGAAAAATACTAAAACATCTTCACTTCACTTGTAGGTTTCATGCATCCTTGAAATCTTCCATCTTGGTTGAGACTACTTATCATCTCAACATAGCTCTCATCTTTGGACCATGAAGCTCTTGTCTCAAACTCATGGATTCCTTGCCTTTAACACTAATAATCTATTATCTTGATCTTAAGCTCTTGTCATCTTATTCTTTTCATGTTCTTTCTTGGCCCTGCAAGATCATATAAACACATTTTTCACATCCTCTACTTTCTAATGTTTTGACATACCAAAAGATCAATAATCTTCCTCTTTTTTTGATGTCCAAAACTTGAGAAAATGGGTTAGTGTAATTTATAATATTATATGATACAATGTTAAAGGCAAAAGCATTTGTAGATATAGCTAAGGATGAAAAAGAGATGAATATGCATTAATGGGTATACATCCTTCAACATGGATTACATAGGACTTATATATATATAAGTCCATTGAGAGCTGCCCATATCTATTCATATAGTAATTCAAGACCATTAATCTATGAACCACATAAAATAAAAGCCACTTAACTATTATCAAAGATATTATCATGAACAAGTAACAGCTAAACTTCAAGCACTGAAAACAAGAATCTATCTCTAATACAATAAGATAGTAGTAACAAAAATACTATTTACTATATAGGCCAATAGTTTAAATTTGTATCAATATACTTGACATGATTATGAAGACTATATTCATAATAAATTCCAAGTTTGAACTAATAGTATTTACCATATATTTCTTATTACCAATACAAATATATTAAGAATATAATCTTCTACCCCTTTATGAACATCATCTAAAAGATACCATAAGTATATTTCATGACCAAGGAGAGAGAGATAGTACATTTTTATTTGAGGATATTAGATCTAAAATTCATAATAATTATTAAGGCTACATAATTAATCAAGTCGAATGTCAATCATATTCTTAACATAATTCTCATAAGGAAATTTGATACAACTATGGCAATTTCAAATGCTAGCACCAATAAGATTCATCTTTAGGTGAAAGATCCAAAAATGATTTTGCCAAAAATAACTTACACTTATACCTTATATACTTTACCAAATTTCAATATGAATATACTTTTTCATACTTATTTTCTACCATGAGTGCTAGAATTAGAAGTCTTAAAACTTGAGTATCTTTTTGTAAGAGTGTCTAAGGACTCTCCCTACACTAGTGGCCAAAAAGATAATGAATATTGATAAGGTAAATGTTTCCCCTGCATAAGTGCCAAATTTGTTCCAAATTTTACAATGCATCTACTCCTTGAATGTCCTTCCTAGGATCATCTTATCTTTATAGAGATGCATCCTTGGATCTTATCAATTTGTACTACATATCAATAAATCTACAATGCCATATTAAGATTAAGCATGAAGAGTTTTGAAAACTAAAGTCTTCCCATTAGTAGTATCTATGATAAAAGTTAAATTTCTTATTTTTTTATCATAGATACTAACATAACATAATAATTTTCCTTTGGATATTCAACAAAAAGCTCATTGTTAAGAAATTATAGTCAAGCACCTCAAACCACTTGAAGCCATTACATACTAGGTCAAGGTCAAAAACTTGATTTACCAAGATTCATAAAAAAAAATTTAAAGTTAATTTATATTTTAACATATTATAGCTGAAAAAATATTACAAGTATAATATTTGCATCATATGAGCTAAATCACAACATATATAAGTTCTAACACTAGTGATATGATGTAAACTTACTAGAACCTACCTTCTAAGTTTTTGTACCTTGATCCTTTCTTGAGATAAGTCAACTCAATGTCCATTAAAATTTTTATGGTCACATGCTTTTATCTGTAGCTCAACATCTTCTAGGATCCAATGAGGATTTCTTTGGATATACAAAGATTTCCAATAGCATCCATTGAACAATTTTCTAACCAGTAACAACTATTAAAATAAACTAATCAAAACTAAGTTTATCAAGTCAAGGAATAAATATTATAATCATACTTACCTTCACTTACCTTGCATTCTTCTAAGCATGGACATTATTAATTATGTTAAGGATGAGGCCCTTTGTTATAAAGTACCCTTCTTGCTTGCACCTGATCCTTACCTTTTCTAACATCAATTTATTTGTTTGAGTCTCTTATTTTATTTGAGTTTGATGCTTCAAGCTTGTGTTCTAATCCTTCAACATCACTAGTTCTTTTATCAACATGTGTAACCATCCCTTTCTCTTTCTTTTTCTCTTTAGGTATCCAAACATTTCTAACTTATAAGACATTATTTCTAGGCTCATTTTAGTAAGACCATGTTGCTAATTTATAATGATTTAACCATAAATAGCTATGAACTTACATATGCCCATATTCTTCATAATAATAACACATAGATATTCTCAGTTGGGCCACATGTTCAAGCCTAGGTATATATATCCAATTTGGTGAAGTTCTTGTAGATGTCTCATAGTGGAAATGATTTCTTAGTCCTCTTTTACTATTTGGATCAACTTATTATTTAAGTTTCATTTGTAGAATATCCTTCTCTTTTATTAATCTATTATTGATAGGCTTCAAATTTGCAAGATCTTTCTTAATCTACTCATGACAAAGAATTAGCTTTTGCACCTTAGCCCTTAGGTCTAAGCTTTCCATTTCAATATTTGATTACATCAAATTATGTTATGTTATCTTTAGTTCTTTAGTGTCAAGAAATTTTTCATTTTGATGTATAAGTTTTGAAATAAGACAATTTACATACAAAGTAGATCATACCTTTCTTCAATGGTACCTTTACATTCATCAACTTCTCCTATGGGATCTCCATGAGTAAGATTCACGCAAATAAGATGTGATAGGTCTCATCCATTTCCTCTTCACTATAATCCTCATTCTAGCTTATGTAAAGATTCTCATCCTTCTTATCTTCTTGAGCTTCATCATTAGATATTGAATCATTGATAAGCTCTTGATTAGTCATATCTAGCATTCCATGGAAGAGGTATCTAAATTGGAAATTTTGAATTGCTTACCTCTTTTCTTACCTTTACTATCTAATATGTCGTTGATGAGTTAAGCACATTGACTTAAGAAAAATAGTCACACTACAGACATCACATACTTAAAATATCCTTACATTCAAGCCTTTCAATACCAAATTTGATCTCATCAAACATTGGTGGCTCGGTGTATGATTCTCCTTCCATCACTTACTCTTGAGTTGTTATGCTCAAAATTGGAAGTACCAGGCTTCGATACCATTTGCGAACTAAGAACATAGAAGGAGGATTAAATAAGTTCCCTAATTCAAACAACCAATACAACCAACACCACACACAAATTTACATGGTTTCCTAAGTTGGATACTCTACACTTGAAGGGTAGAATCCTTGCACACCTCTAGAATTTTTTCCCTCCAAAAGTGATTTAAATGACAAAGATAAAGTTTGAGCTCTACATGGATTTTTTTTCATTAGAAACACACTCAACTCTAGAACTTCCAAAAGATCTCAAAATTTGATTTTAAGGACCCCACAACCTTATAGTGATGTGAGCTCTACATGAAGTGTTTTCTCACTAGAAATACACACTACCTTACAAGGTCCCAACAAGCTCACAAAATTCCTTCTCGTAAGTGAAACACCACAAAATTTTGTATGTTATAGCTAATTTTCATCATGTGGATTTCACCCCATGAAACCCAAGGAAAAACTTCATTGAAAATGTAAAGAGTATAATTCATAAGGGGCAATCTCACATATCCCATACTTTTGGGGCTGAAAAATGCCTCACAAGTAGTCAAAGCCTCATTTATCAAGTTAAAAAAGGTTACATAGTATCTATATTTGGACTTGGACAGGTTTAAAAATGCCTTTTGGAAGGAAAAAAATGGTAATTTGATGGGTTTTGTGTGGGGCATACATTTTTCTACATTGGAAACACTTGTAGAAGGGTAAATCTCACCTACCCCTAGTGTGGAGGAGTAGGGTGTCTCTCCTCAGCTTGGAAACTTGCCCTCCCCTCCTTCTAGCATAAAAACTACATGCCTCCAATGTGGAAGCCACAAAAGCTAGATTTCAATACTCCATGCATTTCAACATTGACGAACCACTCCGATAAGGATGGCAAAAGGCTCACCATGGAAGATCTATCTTCAACATAGAAGGTGTACCCTCATTACTATTTATAGTAAATAGAATGACCATGGGGAAAAGGCACTTAGTATATATAGAAACCCCCAAAATTTTGGCACCCATATTACCTGTATGAGGCAAAAATTTGTGCAATTAGACAACCAATTTGTAGCTATTGTGCAAACAAATTATAGCCATTTTGTAGCACCATTCATGGCCTAAAGCCTATAAAATCCAACCTCAAATATCATTTACAAGTTCCACTCTTTTAGCACTTGAATACATTAAGCATACATACATTTTTCCAAGTAATAATTCCACACCTAGTCATTCTCAAGCATTCAATATCTCTTACAAACTCCCTTATTTACATTCCCTTGAATCCCAACATGGAAGCATTATAGCCTTGAGAGTTGTGAACCTTTGGTATCACTACTAAATTTTTGGGGCTCCCAACCTCCAATGTGGAGCAATCTACTAGCCAAATTTCTCAGCTTTCTCATTCCCCACTAGTAATCCAAATTTTAGATCTATAGTTTCTAGTAGAGGATATTCAAATGCATCAGGAGTGAATTGGTATTTGGATCATGGAGCAGATCAAATTCGCTTCAATGATTCTTGAATTTCTATCTTAGTGAGACCTCCTTTGCTCTCTCTTGGCCATTTCTTGTACACATTTCTAGAAATTTTTCTTTATTATTTTAATAAATTTTTAAAGTTTCATTTTCTATGTGCACCCTACATTTTTTTTCCATCTTACATATTTTTAATTTTTCATTATTACTTGCATTATTCATTTTGCATTTTCAAAGTCCCTAGTTAATCTGCTAGACCAACCAAGACACCATGAATCCCATCTTTTTGAAGGCCTTGGGGATTTAGGATTGAGGTTGTTATATTAGATCCATTAGTTTTTCCAACAATCAATTTTTCTAGTTGCAATATTTTTCTTAATGTGAGGAGGAACTTTTCACAATTTCTATGTCTAAATTAGCTTGCCCTATTTCCAACATTGCCTTTGTTGCAAAAATCTACAAGTTTGACATTAAAACCTATAAAACCTACAAAGCCTAACATTGCAACCCATTCCCCTTGGAATCAAAGCCTAGCATGGAAGTTAAAAGTGTTTGGGTTTTCAGGATTTTCACAATAGTTGGTATGAATTTCAAAGCCAATGTTGGCATCCCACCAAAACCTTCAAAAAATCAACACTACCCCTTCCCCCTATGACCAAAACTATAGCATGAAAGTTGTAGGTAGTTTAGGTTGTGACTTTTCATAGTAGTTGCTATGAATTTTTTAGCTAAATCTAGCATTGATACCTTTCCCTTTCTATTTCTTTTTGCTGATAATTTTTCCAGTCTCCAAAGTGGGTGGTTCAACACTTTTGGAAACCATCAATCTTCTAGAAGTCAAATCCCCACCCTCCATCTTTCCAAGCTAATTAAATTGGCAACCTACTACAACCATTTTTAGTGGAAAAATAATAGCTTTCCACTTTAGTTTTCAGCCTTTCTCCCCATAAACATTGAATTAGAAGATGTGAGATTCCCATTATCTCATCCCCCTTCTTTACCCTCTATCATAGCCAATGTAAAAGAAATTAGGGGGCCAGCATTGGTGAAGCTTGTTACCAACTTTCCATTCTTTTTTAGGTCTTTCCTTCTCAATCAATGTTGGACTAGATCTGAGATTTCCATCATCTTACCTCCCATTCTTTCCACTGCCCGCTCCCTCCCCCCCCCCCAAAAAAAAAAAATCATACCCAGTGTAGAGGTAGTTGGAAGGCTAGCATCAATGAGGCTTAACAACAATGCTCCCAGCTTTCTATTTTTGGTAAATGGGTAAACCCCCATTAACCCCTACTTACCAATTATAGAAAGTTCTCCATTTTCAACCATTTTTTCTTCCTTTGACCAGTTTTGAATTTTTCTTGTTAGGATTTACCTCTACTTTTTCCTTTTATAGCCTATTTTAAGCCAATTTTTACCACTACAACAATGTCTTTCTAGCAATCTACCAAGTTTACACTCATCTTCACTGGTGAATTTTCTTACAAACAATCCATGTGGGTCTATGACCCCAAACACCTTGCTATCATTGAATGCAAGTAATCTTTGAGGGTCAAAGAAAAATTCTTAAGTTTGTAGCCATAACTGAAGATTGATATAACTTCATTTGTGCTAAAATACAAGTTGGCATGCATATTTCATGTTTGAAAGCACAAGCCAAAAGGTAGTTTGAACACATCCACCATACTCGTAAGGAGTACATCCCTTTCCCTTATTGCCAAATACCTCTTACCAATATCTATGTTGGTATCCTAGCCCAATTGATTAAGATGGAGGAGGAAGATGACAAACATAGCTTAGAGAAATAACAAGAAGAGGAGGATGAATTTAGGATAGAATCTAAGCTCAAAAACATCCTAGGAGGACTATTCCAACAAGTAATTCCCAAGGCCACTGAGCCTTTCCCTCATGCTTTTGTTTTCTTCATGGGCATGGTGCCACCATCTTCCACTCCCTCCTACCCTACCATAGCTAATCCCACATTGATCATAGCCATGCATCAAACTCAATCAATGCCATAGACTATGACCTATAATCCATCTATGATATTTTTCACATAGTCTTGATCCATATGACTATCAGTGGTGGTTTTCACCACCAAAAACCCATTAACTACCTATGTGGGACTCACCCTGGGACCCCAAGAAACTCATGGATGACACACCTCATTTATCCTATTTGCGCCTCAAGTGCCAACACAAACATCATTTTCCTTATTTGGACCACAAGCTATGATCATGACACAACCTCTTTCTTTCAAAATACAACCCATAGTGAAGCCACATACTTTACAACAAATGCTATAACCATATGTGCAAGCCCCACAACCAACAAGGCCACCACAAGGTCTAAATCAAGCCTTCCATATGATCTAGGACCTGACAAAGGAGCTAAGGAGGCTCAAAGCCTCTTCTTCTAAAGTATTAAGATTATGGATTTCTACCAGGATGATTCCATTAATCCTATGATCGCACCCTTGATACTTCCTCCTAATGTCCCTATTTCCTAGTTTAGCAAATACAATGGAGAAGGTGACCCTAATGCTCACCTTATAACCTTCATATCTAAATGCTTACTCTTACAACCATGTCCTCATACTCCCATGAGGATTTTCCCCATGTCCTTCACTAGGAAAGTGCTTGATTGGTATTGTGCCTTACCCACAGGATCCATATCCTCTCTTGAGAACTTGATAGTTGAGTTTTTTAGCTACTTTAAGTATAACTTGAAGCCTAACACAATGCTTAATAAACTCATAAATATCAAGTAGGGATCCCTAGATCCTGTACAAAATTTCATTCACCAATGGAATGAACTATTGAATGAAATACCAAAGCCTATAGCCAAAGCCCACCTTTTAGCCATATACAAGGAGGTGATAAACAACTTTATCAAGTTCAAACTTTACCATATTGACCCATGATCCCTTAGCTAAGAATTTTCTAAAACCAAGAATATAGAGGATGTTGTGAAGGGTAGTCATGATCTGACCTATATAGCATATAAAAATCAACATACATGAAGAGACAAAGAGAAGAATAAACAAAACAATACAACTATAGTAATTATGACCAAAGAGGCAAAGATCACTAACCAAGGACCAAGGACCAATCTAGACAAGGCCCTCACCAATGACCACAATAACGAACCATCAACCTTTAGAGCCATTGCGTTAACAACAATCAAACTAAATTTCAAAAGAAAGGACATGTCCAAATACACGAAGCTGCCATTAAAACCATCAAATCTATTAGACCAACTTTTGAAAAGTAGGTGTATTCAATATAAAAAAATGTCTAAAGCTTTCCAAAAGAAGCATGATAGGCTCTTTGAAATAGCCAAAGACCCCACTAGAGCAATGAAAGATGATCCACAATTGCCTAGGCACTTCAAACTAGACTACTTTCACCATTATCACCAACTTCCCAATCATGACATAGACTTTTGCCTCACACTAAAGGATGACTTGTAGAGGATGATAGATAGGGGGAGCTAGTCTTAGATTCATCCAACCATATTCAATCATAAAATCAATCAATGCAACTCTACAATGATCCATTGAATTCTTATGATATCCATTACATCATTTTAGCTTTCAACATTGATAATAATTGGAGATCCTCAAAAGAGTCATTCATGATCTAAGTACCCCCTTATGATGAAAGGGCTTCTTTAGCTTACACTAGCTCAAGATCCCCTTTTTTTATACGATTACCATCACAAATACCTTTAAGGGATCCTTTTATCATCAAGATACCTTAACCTAGCACAACCTAACCAACTGCAGCCCAATCAAATGCACAACAACATCCTGTGATAGCTAATGCTACTACCTCCTCCTCACAACTAGTAGTTGATAGCCAATGGAACTCAACTAAGAAAATGAAGAAGCATAATAAAAATCCTAGCAACAAGGGGAACAAGTAGACAGAGGTATGAAAGAAAGTGGGCTCACCATCCTTGTCTTATGAATATCTCTTGTATCTGATGTACCTTGCTAAGGCATAGTTAAATCTCTTGATCACCAATATTCATGAAGTCTCCAAAGAAAGGAATCTTCTTGGTCGATGAAATTTATCTTGAACATGATGTACATTTGTGATCCTCTTGTACATGTGTGGTTTGAGATTCTATTGTCCACGAATATTTTCTTAAAGAATAACTTATGTCTTACATAGATCATCTCAAACATAAGGCATATTTGGTAGTGGTCTATGGCTCTCCCTAGATCTTGGTTCCATGATTCATCATCAAGATATAGTCATCCCATGGTTCTGATTGGCACTTGGCTCATGGTTTTCTCTAATATCAAACGTAACATCCCATTCCCATATGTCATGGAAAATGTCAAATATATGTTATATTAGACATTATACATAAGAATATAACATAGCAAACATCAAATATATGGAACATTTAACATGAAGTGTAAAGAAAATGAGAGGGAAAATGCATAAGAAAAGAGGAAAATAATTCATTATTAATGTGGAATAATGTATATGGATCATGCTCTAGGTATTCCTTGGGGTTTTCTTCCTTTGAAATTTGTTTCTTAAAGGAAATCTAGCATTGCCACCATGGTTAGGCCTACAAGAAACTAGAAGTGATGGCTAGTCCTATTCTTATCCCTCTTCACCTAACTCCAATTACTCACCTTTATCAGCTCTACAACTCCATCATGATGCAGCCTCTAATGCCCAAGTATAAATACCACCAGTTAAACCCCCAAAGATCACCTTGAAAGACATTTTTTTTTATCAAAAAACACCCTTTTGGATATTAATTACAACTTCCATTTCGAGTCTAATTATGATAATCATAACACTTATTATGAAGAGATACCATCTTTTTTATTTAGTAGCATCATTTGGAAATAGGGATGTTACATCCATGGTCCATTTTCTAAACACTCATCCATGAGTTCAATGATACGAGAGGTACCCTATCTTGAACAAGAATTTATAAGTACATTTTAACTTTTTTTTATATAATTTTTTGGTTTACAATTTTTTTCATACTTTTCTAAATTCTTTATTATCTTTTCTACTCTTTTATAATTTTCACATTTCTTATAATTTTTCATTCTTTAGTACTTATTTCTCATTCTTATATACCTGTATCATTTCTCATGTACATATTTTTATTGATCTTGCCAATAAACTGTAAAGGAATAAGTGAGATTTAGTTGAAACAATGAAGAATTTCACCCTATGTTATCAAATCATTAAAGGATTGATTATATAGTAAGATCATCATTCATCCACACATTTCCAATAATAAGAGATTCTTACCATGAACATAGTGACATTTTTTTCATAGTAAAAATAAAATAAGCTTATGATCATTATGCCTAGATGGAAAATTGAGGAACCAAGAGGGAATGAAAAGGGTATGACATCAAGGGGATTTTTGGATTCTTTAAAGCTACTACTATGAGTATTATCCTACTATTAAGCTGTATTATTTACTTGAGTTCAAACAAAAAGTGAAAGTGTGTTATAAAATAAATGTTACCTTGCCATGTCACTAGAAAGACATGTTACCCATGCTTGAAGGTAGTCCTCTAGTAAGGTTGACACAGTAATAACATAATAAATAAATATAACAAAAACTTCTAGGAGTTCCACTAGAAAGACATGTTACCCATGCCTAAAGATAGGTAATCTCTCAAAAATTTCAAGGTTTCTTAGACTTGCATTAGTTACCCATGCTTTTAGACATTTTATCCATGCCTAAAAGCACTCTTCTATACAATGGCCAAGTTTCTCTTAAAATAAATTGTGTTGTTAATAAATTTCTTCCTTGTACTTCATGGCCAAGTGTTAATATTTCTTGTCATTTTGATAGTCTTATGATTGTTAGTTTTGGATGATATATTTTGATGTCATTGGTAAGTGGTATGGACTTGGCTTGGATCTTGAACAAAAAGGCTAATGATGATTTTAACCATGCATTACATATGTAATTCATTATGCCTATGGTAACACACCTCATATCTCATTCTCTACAATCCCTACTACTACAATTTTATCTCACTATCATATACAATCATAATTTGATGATTTTGTATAATATAGTCTTATTTTCTTATTAACTCAATACTAATATGTGTGTTTTGGAAGATAGATATCATTTACATTCAACTCCTTGAGTACCTACAAATACCTATAGATGTGGTTATACAAGGGCATTAAGGGCAAGAGCCTATTTTGAGGAAGAACCACTTGTATAACTCTTGTGCTTCATATTCAATGATCAATTCCACATCATCTTGTATCTTCTAATTACTTAAATAATAATTGTTGTTTTCCTACATATCCACATTCATTAATACATTTAGTGATTTTGACCAACAGTCTCCTAAAAACTTAATCAGCGTACCTTTCCCAAACTCCTTCTTTTACATGACTTCAATGAAAAATTATTAGATTCTAAGCATTACCTATGATTCAAAACCCTTTAGATAGTCTCTATACCTTCTAAACTATCAATTTTATGTAATTTTTTCATAAAATTCACGTAAAATTTTAAATAATTCAACTATGATATCATAGATATGATATATTAGCCCCTATGATATCACATCCACGATGTCGTATCTACAATATATTCCTAATACAAAATCTATATATATGCATGAAATGTTAGGAACTTTTTTCATTCTCTTATTTCATACCTAGGGATTTCATGCTATTTCTTTAACCTCGAAACTTCATAGAGCCATATCTTCCTTACCGCACATCTAATATAGGCCATTCAAGTTTTCTTTTGCTCACAAAGTGACTAACTTAGTAATGGAGGAGAATATTGTGCATGGTTTTGGAAAATTGCATCAAATGTATATAATTCCTAGAAGAACAAGTAAGGGTAAGACTTGTAAGAAATGATTATTTTATAACCTAACATAAGATAATAAACCTAATGATTCCTCCCAAATAACCATTTGAATATGTTTAGATAAGAAATTAAAGATTGTGATAACTCATCCAAAATAAATTTGCTATTGATCATTAAAAATTATTCAATTAAGGATTTTTCTTATAAAATATTTTATCCAAAGTTATAGATTTCTCTAACTCTACCATCTTACTTAAAACTAAAATTGATAATAAGAAATTATTTTGATCAAAATGAAAAAACTTGAGGAAGGATTATGAACCATTAGAGATTTTTCTTAATTATTTGGGTAATCTTAAAATTCTTCATGATTGCAAATGCCTTCCAAGAGACTTGAAGTAGAAGGAACATCACAACTAAGGGGGAACAGACCTAGAGGAAGAGATAGAGGACAAGTTGGAGAACAAACTCTACTTGTAGAGTGAGAGGCTCATTCATATAGCATTCATCAGCCCACACTTATGATAGGACAATCTATGTAGATAGAAGCTAATGCACCACCTAATATAGAGTATGGATGGCCCCTCACATTCTCAAATGAGTATTTGTAAGTAATTCAAGAAAAGTTCATTATGTCCACTATCATAATGAAGTTAAATTTTTTACCATTTATGAATTTTGCACCTATTAAATTCCATGAATGGCTATAAACCTTCCCTTTATGGTCCACCATTTTAAGCAATGGTAAATGATACTTGTAAGAAGTCTATTAGTTTTAGAAGCATAAACAAGATAGTCCTACAATGAAAGTTTATGGAGTCACAGTGTTGTGTTTATTAGAAGCAATAGCAAAGGCACTAAACATACTAAATGTTAAAGCCAATATAACTCAAAGATCTACAAATTCCAATACCAATGCAAGGAATGTATGTCTCTAGAGGGCTTATGGAACCATTGAGAAGTAGTATACTTAATTCAAGATTGGGACATATCATATATTTTCTTGAAAAAGGCTTAGTCAAATTTCTACCTATGCTTCTAGAGAATGTGTTATCCTAATGGGGAATTTCAAGTCCAACATCCCAATTTTCTATTTTTATAAATACAAAGGAGATTTGAGAAGAAAAACATGAGGAAACCTAATTTTCCATTCCCTTGCCTTATCAAAAGATTATGTCGACAAGCATGAATTTTGGGCTATGCAAATGGTATTCATCGAAAAGCCCAAAATGCCTCATATTCTAAAAATTTTAAACCAATGCCACTAAAGAAGAATTAAGTTAAGAAGCCAATAGGTATTGAAGGAGTAGCAATATCCACACTTGCAAGGAACATTCCAATCATGGAAATAGAACATGCAATACCTAGTGGATCAACTCTAGCTACTGATAGACTAGAAAAAAGTGCTCCATTGTCACAATTAGACTATAAACCCTAAAAGAGCCACCTGCAACAAATGGTAGATACCATAATTTGGGAAATTTAAGAAGTCTCAAGAATGTATAATGTAACAAAAAATCCAATAAACCTACCATATCAACAAGACCCACAAGTATTTAAGTCTCTTTAAAAGTAGTAGAAGATGATGATTCAACACAAAAAATTTTGAGAAATGCTACATCTTTCCAAGTAATGTTTCAAATAGAAGAAGAAGCCACAGTGATGGTGGTGCAACATCAATATGTCGTAGGAGCAATAGAGGTTATAATAGACCATGTTAAAGAATCTTTCAATATTTCTATTATGCTATTGGCTAATATTACTGGAGCCAAAGATGTGGAAACTATAGCTAGAATGTCAATGACCCCCATACATCACATAGATGTACTGGAAAGAAAACTACAAATAGGACAAGATATGCCAAATCTTTTTAATATCCCTAGTGAAATTACTATAGTCCATTTTGAATTAATATCAACAAAATAAAAATTGGTCATGATAGAAATTAGAATCCAACATGCTAAAACTAAAGTACAAATATTATATGAAGAATTAACTACATTCAGAGTAGAAAGACAAGACCCTACATGACACATTACACTTGACTTGTTAGAATAGTTCAAAAATGAATAGATTGGTCAACAAATAAAAAAATATACTTAAATAGAAATGGAAAAGAAGAAGATAATATGAAATGCTTCAATGGCAGATATCCAAATATATGCCCATGCCAAAGCTCTAACTAAATTAGAAGAGGAAAATAATAGAATTATTTTAGAAAACATGAGGATGACAAGCATAAAAAGAAAAAGGATGTGACAGAAGAAAGAATCAATCAATTAAGAGAATAATTTTCTTCAGTCAACCTTGACATCAGATAATTAGCCCAAGCTAAAAGAATCTTATTAATGGAAGAAGTCCACTGTATACAAAAAAATCAATAATTGAGATCAATGTATGGAAAAATGAGACCAAGAAACATGAATGGATGAAACAACATTTCAAAGACCAAGTGAGCATGTACATGTAAATTAATAAAAAGGAGATCTAGGTGTCCAAAGCCAAAATCAATTTCATTATAGCATAGATACCTTATTGGTAATCCATCTTGGATAGCCTTGCCCATGTCAATTAAGCCAAAGTAAAGAACAAAGACTTGTAAATTGAAGATTTAATAGAATACATGAAGTTAGCAAATCTCCAATATGCTAACTTAGCCATGTTGATAGTAAGTAGACCTAGAATAGAACCAAAGTAGCAAATTACTATAGTCTACTCAATAGAAAGATACCCAACAAAGACTTTATCTAGAAAACTCAAAACTCCAAGTAGTCAAAAATAGCTACTAGGACAAGAAGGATGTAGCAGTGAACCTATCTAAGAGGATGATAGATTATCAAAAATTAAAGAAAGTGATTAGAGCCTTTGAAGAAGAAAGAATGTGGTTTGTGGCATAGTACATAAAGGTAAACAAAATATTTTTAAAACTATTCTATCCTTGAAAAGTATTGATTCCAACCAACATCATTGAATTTTCATGGATAGTACATGACCCTAGGTTAGAAGAAAAAAGACTTAGATCACTATTTAGTAAGTATCAATTCCTGAAATCTAACAAGAAGGAAAAGAAGTCGATGGAGAAGCCACCACTGGTGGGACCATGAAGAAGACTACATATAGCTTTTCTTTTTGTTTTGCTTTTTATCATATTTATTAATCATCCATTTCATGCTAATTTTGTAACACCACTTGATCCACAATGTGGAATTTCTAGTAGAGTTAGTTATGTATATATGTGTCATAATGTGAAAGTATATGTAATCACATAGAATTACAAAGAACTCTATCCTTCTTTTATTTAACTTAAGGATGAGTTTTCAGTTAGTCATGGGCGTATGATAAAACGTTATTATGCAAGTCTACGATATCATAGTTATGCTATCGTAGCTTTGCATAACTCATCATAGATAGGATGTTGTGGCCCATGGTGATTACTATAAATACTAACCCACCATCATGTCAAAAACTAACTTTTCATCAACACTTAGTGAAATTATTATAGTAAAGTTAGAGTTAGAATAAATGCCTACCATGTGGTGAATTATAGTTGTATGGAATCTTTATTTGAGTGGATTGTTCCTAGACATAGTTTATATAAGATAATAAATATCAAGATTGTTCTTCATCATTGAAGAATATCACTTGCCATAGTTTTACTTTTCCATAATGTTTACTTTTATTCAATCATTTAATTTTAATAGTTTATTTACTATTTTAATATCTATTAGTAAGGTAAAATGAGTATGATTGGTTTCAAGTGTAAAGTATAACTATTTGATAACCCAGTTGTGACTTTGCTTGATTTGCTTAATATTAAAGTTATTTGGTAATCCTAGTAATAGTTACATTAACCCAAGACATGTATGAAAAACTAAGAATAGATGATTATTCCTATAAGGTAGAATAGATTTACAATTCCATTGTACTTAGAGATAGAAATTATAATCATTTTCACCATGTTTACATTTGGTGTTATTAAGAACCACTCAACATTATATGATTTGCACCTAGCTAACTCTATGTGGGAAGACAACAATCCTAAACTTAATATCAACTTACTAGTATACTTATATTGCCCATCTATGGATTATGATCTAATTGTGCATGAACACTTATGACTTGTATGATTGAGTGTTGGAATATCCAACTACTCATAATACATTAAAGCCACCTAAAACCCAAATAGTGAATATTATTATTATTAAGAAATAGGCTTGAAAATAAAGGTAGTATAGAGCTTGAACAAAAATGTTCTATAGAGAAATCTTATTTATGTCATGACCAAAATTGGTGGCTTACACACTTGTAAGCATGAAAAGCATTATATTGAAATATTTCATATAGCAAAGATAGGAACCAAAGCTTCTTAAGAATAAACTAGTCATAAGTAAAGAGTATAAAAATAAAGAATTAAGCCATGTATGATATCTCAAAAACATGATGAGTTTAAACATACATAAGCTTATGAAAACTAATAATTATATTAAGAATTGATACTTAAATATAAAATTAAGAATTATATATTAATATAACCATAAAATAAAGTACATAGCATTTTCATGATGTAAATTAATTTTTATCTGCCAAGACACCAAGGGATCAATCAAAAACTAATAGAATAATAATTGACTAAAATACGATCGAGGCACCAAGGAATAGAACTGAAAAAGAAAAACAAGAGCTAGTAATAAAAAAATTAAAATAATAAATAATCATTCTTCCTCCTCTAAAACTATGTCTTCTATGCTTTCTTCTAACTTATAACTAGTAGCACCACTAAGTCCAAACTTCTTCTTCTTCTCAAAGCTCTTAAAATCAATATCAGTTTTCTTAGCTTCCTCATCACTCTCATATTTCTTAATATCTAATATAGTTTTAGAAGTGAAGGAAACTTATTGATACTCCTCTTTTTGACTCTCCTTAAGTTTGTAAGGATGTTGTGATGACATTTCTTCATCATCATCATCTTGAACTTACTAGATTAGACTAGGATCTATCTCATCGAAAACTACATTGATCACTTCCTTAATCATTAGTGATCATTTATTATAAACTCTATAATCCTTGCTAGTAGATAAATATCCAAGGAAAATTCCTTCATCAATATTATTATCAAATTTTTCAATATTTTTCTTATTTTTTAAAATAAAGCATTTATAACCAAAGAATTTGAGATAAAACATCTTTTATTTATTATGATAATAGAGATCAAATGATATTTTGGTAGTCTTGGGCATAATAATAATTTGATTTGATCCATAGTAGGTAATATTGATGGCTTCTCCCCAAAATAAGTTTAGCAACATCTACTCATAAAACAAGGTTCAAACCATTTTTTATGACACCCAATTATTTCTTTTAGTAACTCCATTCATTTTCATTTACATTTGTTTTGCCACATTTGTAAGTCCCTAGGTGATTGGCCAATCCATCCATGGCACCTTGAATCCTCTTTCTGGAGGCCCTTGGGATTCAAGGCTAAAATTGCTCTAGCACCTAGGATATTCTAGTTTCTATTCTAGAAATCAAATTTTTCAAGTCCAATGATTTTCTTGCACTGGAAGGATGGCCTCTACCCAAATTATTAGCCATAAAACATTTTTTCATTTTTTCCCAAATATCAAATCTTTTACATTTTCAAATTTTTTAACTTACAAACTTATTCTGTCAATATCAACATTACTATACAAACCCATTTTCCACATACTTGGTGTAGTCATGGTAATTGAGTTGGATTTCTTCTGTAATTTCATAGTAGTTGTTGCTTTCTTGGAAACCAATGTATTTCATTCCAAAAGACATATTCCATTCCAAAAGTAAAATTCCATTTTAGTAATACAAGCCTCTCATACTTCTTTTGCACCCTTCATACCACATGTTCCAACTCAGACCTCTTTCTACTTGTTTAACCCACCTACTACGGAGGTCATCCAACCTCTTCCATCTGTATTAATACCCATCACATAGCCTCAAACCTCTTAATTTATTTTTGAATCATTTTCAAAAGCACCAAAACCTAAAGGTATTTCCCAAGGCCTAGATCAAGCCTTCAAAATGATCCAAGACCTTACCAAAGAGTTGTAGAAACTCAAGGCTAATACAACTCAAATGGTGAAGGTTCTAGACTTCTACCAAGATGATCCTATAAGTCCTATTGTACCTTAAATAACCTTATCCATTGGCTTTTATATTCCAAACTTCACTAAATATAATGATGAAGGGGATTCCAATCCACATCTAGTTACCTTTGAATTTGAGTACAGCTTGGCCTCATAGGATATTAAGAATTTTCCCTATGTTCCTTAAGGATAAGGCTCTAGATTAGTATTGAACCTTACTTAGAGGTTCAATATATTTCCTTGGGAACTTGATTAACCAATTTTTCAATCACTTCAACTACAACGTAAAGCTAGATGCCACATTTGATCAACTAATGAAGGTGAAGTGGGGATCACTTGAACTAGTTAAAAGGTTCATTCAAAGGTGAAACTCAACACTTAATGAGATTTTAGAGTCTATTGTTGAAACTTACCTCTTAGCCATCTACAAGGGAGAAATGAATGCCATTATCAAGTTGAAGAATTACTACCTAGAGCCCCAATCACCAAGCCAAGCCTTCTCATAAATCAAGAACATTGAGGAGGCAACTAAGGTGAGTAACGAGTTGGCCTACATGGCCTATAAAAGTCAACATTCAAGGATGGATAGGGATAAAACCAAGTAAGAACATGCAACTATGGTTGCAGTAACAAAAGACTCAAAATAAGGAGAGAGGTAAGGATCACCATCATGGAACACATCCCAAGACTCATTACAATCATCCACTTCATATGCTTCAAATCAACCAAGACTAAATGTTGGATGGAAGGCTAGGTTGAAGTACACTAGGTTGCCTATAAAGCCCCCTAAGCTTCTATAATAGTTTCTTACATATGATTGTAGAAAACATAAGAAACTATCTAAAGAAGCTTGAAAGAGGCATGATCATCTTTATGACATAGCTAGAGATCCAAAGATAGCTATTGAAGATGATCCTAAGCTATCATAGTACTTCAAACTGAATAGGTATTATCATTATCATCAAATGGATAGTCATGACATTAATTTTTGGCTAGCATTAAGGGATGACCTCCAAACGATGATAGACCATGGAGAGTTGGTGTTGAATAAGACTAACTCTCCAAGAGCTAACAATAACTTCTATACTATAGCCTCATTCATGGAAACCAAATGGTCTAATCCTCCTGGGAAATCATTTATCATCAAAGTATCATCATAGCCCAAAAACACAAATCCTAGAAATCCATTCATCATATGGGTACCACCCCCTCCAACTCCTAACAAGGCTTTCATCATACATGTCCCTCCTTTAGTGGCTTGAACATCACAATGTAATCAATGAGTTGCTAATCCTTCAAAGCCTAGGGAACCATTTGTTATCGAAGTCCCTTAACCTTAAACAACACATGGCTAGAGCCCACCTATAGTGGCCCACAACTCAAAGGTTAGTAATAAACCATCATTACAATAGTGAAAACATCAACCTATCATCAAACCAACAAACAATTTCACTCAAGGTAACCAATGATAAAAGACTTTGAAATAACCTACACCAAGATCAACTACAATCATGAAAAAGGGGTCTAATGCACATACATTGAAACCTAAGCCACAAACCCTAGGAAGTTTTAAAGAAGTTAGAACCACTAACATTAAAACATCACATGCCAAAGGAAAAGGTTTTCTCACAAAAATGGAGCAAGAAAAATCATTATTAAAGCAAAAGAACACATTACTAAACTTGTATGACCTCATCATTACCTCTCTTGCACATAGGGATGCACAAGCTCAAGTGTTAACCTCTATCCCTATGAGTAGAGACATGTTCACCAACAAAGAATTAGTTCACTCTATCATTGAGCAAGCTTCATTTGGAGAAAATGGACATCAACCTATGCTTAACTTCTATGATAGTGAAGTGAAGATTGACTCTTAGAATGAAGAGGTGCTATCTGATCCTCTCCTCATCACTATATGTGTTGACAGATACAAGGTTTATCATGTTCATGTAGATGAAGGTGCATCAACTAATGTGATACCATTTTTTGTTATTGACAAATTAGGCTTGATTAAGAATCTCTAAGCAACAACTAAATTAGCACTCAAGTCATTTAATTGATCATGAGTAGCAATGTGAGGTTCTGTCTCCTTAGATTACATAACCAATGAGTAATTCCCTACATTTGCCAACTTTTTAGTAGTTGAAGAGATACTTGGCTTCAACTTGATCTTAGGAAGATAATGGTTAGCAAAGCTTTGTGTAGTTTCATCCCTTATACATAAAATGATTCACTTGCCCTACAAGGAAGGGAAAATCATCATTCATGGAGACAAAATGTTGCTACCTTTGATTAACTATGTCAACATCGACTAGGGTTCAGCGGTGGAGTTTTAAGAGAAAAATCTCGATACTCAAACTGGGGCCACCAACAACAAAGAAAATGATGATTCTAGCAACATCAATGCTACAACACAAAGTGACTAACAAAAATGCATATAACTCACCTTGGTTAACAAGAAAGGTGGTGAACTTAAAGTTGTACCAAAAGGATTCCTTAACCTCTTGAAAGTCAAACAAAAAGTTCATAGTAAACATCTTATCACTTCTTTTGTTAATGATCATTTTTTTACTTTCACAACATTATATCATGTTTCAAGGTTGGTTTTAACATTACATGTGCTTTCGAGAGCATCCAATACTTACTAGGAAAGTATGGATCCTAGCCCTATAAGGCCTTAAACTAGAAAAATCATGGCTCACATGGTCTTAAACTAGCAAACATTGTATGGCCCACCATGGCCTTAAACTAGCAAACATATATGGTCTATTTACAACTTAGTTTACATCCTTAGAGCCTACAACATAATAGTTTACAACCAAAAATATCAAGATGATAATTTAATACCAAAAACATGGAAATGATAGTGTAAAACTAGGAATTTGGTTTCCACATTGATTTCCATGCTTAGAAAAACTCAAAACACAATCTAAGGCCATGAACCACAATTCCACAAAATTCAACAACATCAAAACTAAGAAAAATGGCCACAGGAAACCATTGGTAAAAAATTATCAAAAAAAAAATAATTTTCTTCAAACCACTTTGAAACCCTTATCAACACTTCAAAAAATCCCCAAGATCATGGGATGCTGATGTGAAAACTTTTTTGAAGTATCAATGTTGCCCATCTTCACAAGGGTAAATGCATAAAAATCATAAAACCTTAATTCTGTAGCACTTTACGAAAACACTCGTAAAAAATTAACCACTTATCTAATAAAAAATTAAGCAATTACCCAATTTTGATGATTCCATAGCTGTTGGAATTGTAAAACCATGAACTATAATCCTATAAAAAAAACATAAAAATTCTTAACCATCTTTTAGAAAAAAATTACAAAATAAACTAAACATGGCCATCATGACCAAAACCCAATTTCACATGAGGTTACAGAAACACTTGCCAAAAATTAACCATTCATCCAAATTCAATGATTCCATATTCATTGGAATTCTTGAACAACTAAATAATATACTACAACCATAAAACCCAAAAATTCATCAGCTTTTACTATAGAAAAAATGCTTAAATTACACCAAAAATAGCCAAGAAAATAAAAACCCATTTGACATAGCCTAATGGAAACATCCATAAAAAATTAACTATGAGGTGAAATTAAGTGGTTTAAAAATAAAATTAATTAAAAGAAAATAATCAATAACCTCATATCCTTGAAAAATTAAAATACCTAGCTATTTGTTTACAAAAAAAATCATAAGTGGCATTGCTTTCTGGGAGGGAAAAAGCAAAAAAACCCATGAAGATCATGGAAAATAGCATTTATTCCACAATGTAAACAAAACCCAAAACTAAAGTAACATAAAAAAATAAGTAAACATGGCATAAATCTATAGTGGAATTTTGACAAAATTCAAATACAACAAATACACAAGCCTAGATTTGAGAAAATGCAAGGGTTTTAGGCTAGAAATAGAATAAATGGAATAGCCTTTCATGGAAAAATAGTTAAGGTTGACTACACTGGAAATTGCATACCTATGCTAGCCCAACATAGTTAATAGTGAAGCCTAGCATAGTTCACATGGAAAATCCCAAAATAGTCCATTTTTATTTTCATTTCCTTCAGAATAAATGGAATAAATGAAATATAAATTCATGGAAAAATAATTAAGGTTGACTACGCTAGGAATTGCATGCCTATGCTAGCCCGATGTAGTTACTAGTGAAGCCTAGTGCAGTTCACATGAAAAATCCAAAAATAGTCTATTTTTGTTTTCATTTCCATTTTCTTTTTTGTTCCCATTTCTATCAAAATAAATGGAATAATCTTTCATGCAAAAATACCTAAGGCTAACTATGCTGGAAATTACATGCACTACTAAACCCTAGTGTAGTTCACATGAAAAATCAATAAATAGTCCATTTCTATTTTCATTTTCATTGAAATAAATAGAATTAATGGAATATATTTTCATGGAACCATATTTAACTCTTACTATGCTAGGAATTGCATGCCTATGCTAGCCTAGTGTAGTCACTAGTGAAGTCCAACATAGTTCACATGAAAAGTCCCAAAATAGGCTATTTCCATTTCCATTTCCATTACCATCAAAATAAATGGAATAGAATTTTATGGAAAAATAGTTAAGGCTAGCTATGCTAGGAATTGCATGCCTACGCTAGCCTAGTATAGTCACTAGTGAAGCCTAGCATAGTTCATATGAAAAATCAAAAAAAAATCCATTTCCATTTCCCTTTTTTCTTTCATTTCCATTTCTATTTATATTTTCATTTCTAAGGCTAACTACATGGAATTACATGTCTAGGTTGACCCAGTGTAGTCACTAGTGAAGCCCAACATAGTTCACATGAAAAATCCAAAAATAGTTTATTTTCATTTCCTTTTCTATTTTTTCAATTAAAATAAATGGAATAAATAGAATAGAATTTCATGGGAAAATAGTTAAGGCCAACTATAGTAGGAATTGCATGCCTATGCTAGCTTAACATAGTAACTAGTGAACTCCAACATAGTTCACATGGAAGATCTGAAAATAGTCCATTTTCATTTTTTTTTTTATTTCCAAGGCTGACCATGCCAAGAATTGCATGCGTACATTGGGCTAGCATATTCCACAAGGAAAATACCAAAATGAACTAGAAACAACTCAAATTGACTTCTAGAAAGATCTAGAACCCTACCAAAGCATGCTAACACCTTGAAACTCTAGGAAATAATCTAATATCCATCATTTTTCACCACAAACATATCAACTATGCTAGGAGTTACATGCCTACACCAAGCCAACATAGTCAAGAGGTATTTCACTATACCAAGACCCAAACAATCACTAGATCTAACAATCTTAACACTAAAACCCTAGCTAGAAGTACTAGTGACCTTAGAAGTTCATTAACATGGTAAATTAGGCTTGAAAACTCACCAAAAATCATATTCCATGCATGAATACATTGGGAAGGCCTATGACTATGCTAGCCCAACATATTCACAATGAAAACATATTTTTTAGCAAGGTCTACCAATAGTATATCACTTAGAATGATCCAAAACTAACTTAAGAAGCTTAGAACCTTGTCCCACTTCATCCAATTACAATTTCACTCTGCATCAACCCTTAAAATACCAAATTTTCCATGACTACACTAACACCATGCATGACTATGCTATCCCACTGTAGTGTGATGGGAATTTCCATAAAACCCACTTTGGTTACCCAATTTTGACCTCCAAGTAGTCAATTCAGTCCTTCAATGATCCTATGTTATCTTGGGAAGCTAATAGAGCCCTAATCCCAATTCTAAATCCCCATGTATCCACTTATTTCATGTGACTATGTTAGGGCCTACCTTAACTACGTTAGCCTAGTGTAGTTACCAATGGAAACATCATTTTAAACATTTGGAAGGTGGAAAACAAAGCCAAAACTTGCTAGTCCTCAATACCAACCCCATGTGCTAATTGTCTAGGCCATATAGAGCTTGAAAGTAAATTGTTGGCACATTTTGGCCATTTCATGGAACAGGTTGGCATGATAAAATTAGCAAGTAAAAAAAAAGAAATCTCTTTTCAAACTTCGTAAGGGAAATAACACAATTGTATCAAAGTGTATGGTGGTATCCTTGGAATATCATAACAAGATGAAGAGTTTTTTAACAAATCCAAAAATATTTGATGACATTTATTTCTTTTAATTATGGATAGCTATGACTCAGATTTTTAGAGCACAATAATGTTATGTGATACTATGAAAAAGACATTTCAAAACTGGAAAAACAACAACAGGGCAACAGAACCACTCCCTCCATGGTTTCCTTTACTGCCACTAAACGGCTTGTGGGTCAAGCTATCATGAATTAGTTTGCATGGAACCACCAAAATACTGTCTTTGATGCCAAGAGAATTATTGGCAGATGCTTTTCAGACCCTAGTATTCAGACTAATAATGCCATTGGTTATTTTCTGTAATTGCTAGCCCTGAAGGCAAGCCACTGATAGAGGTAATTTTCATGGGTGGAAGTAAATGATTTACTGTAGAGGAGATATCTTCCATGGTGATGCTAAAGTGAAGGAAATTGCCAATATTTTTTTTAAAAAATGTGAGCAGCAATTGCTCAGGATTTGGATAAGCATTCTGAGAAGGAAGAGAGTGTTCTAGTTTGTGATTTGGATAGAGAAAAATTTGATGTTGCTGTGCTTGAAATTTAAAAACATTTGATGTTGCTGAAATTGAAATAGAAAAAAATCGCAGAGATGCGAACACAATGCAACGCAAAATGCAAAAACCCCCGTATTTGCATTAAACAAGGGGGTTCTTTGGCTCTCTATTTCTTGATCGTTCTTCATATATTTTCTTCATCTTGTAACTCTGTCCCTGTCAGCATTTCCTTGCCATTTTTTTGAATTGCGAATAGAGGACCAAGCTCAGGCTTGGGATTCTTGTTTGCCTCCTGGTGTTGGACGCAAATTTTTTTTTTGCAAGCTGAGGCATGGGCGTTTCAATTTCGGTGTAAATTTCTTCATCAAGTAGCTATAATTTCCTGCAACAAGATGCAACAATGGATTCTCAACATTAAATGCGAATTTGAGACGATACAACTACATGAAGTTGATTCCCATTTAGAAGTATGTAATTTTGATTTCTCTAGCCAGATGGGACCTTATGGCTTGCATGCAGACTAGATTAGGAAAAACCTCTGCGTTCTACTCTTCGATTATCGCAGGGATTTAGTGTAGGCCCTGCCCTACTCCTTCCCATAGGTGAAATGGTGACAAAAACCGTGACAAGAGACGATTGGCTCAGCCTGGTTTCAAAAGACTGCATGCTCTGGAATACGATCAGTGCCTCTTTCAGGAATACATTCAATAGATACACAACTGCACCGATCTTCAGGGTTTCTGGTTCTCAACGCTGTGTGGGAAATGCATGAGAAGAAATGGTTTGGGGCTTGAGGCACGTGTTGTGGACCATTGCAAAGTAGTATTTTCATATCCTGAAGTATTGTAACATCACCACAATATTAACAAGGGAATATTTGGATGCTCGGCCTAAGGGTTGGATGACTTACGTAACAAAGAGAATTGTACAATTAGGAGCTAATAAATGCTACAACAAAAGGTTATGAAACCTTCTGAAAATGAGTTCGGACAAGAGATCGATGCTCATGATGCAGTTATTCGAGGGAATGAATCTTCAGTTTATCAGAAATATGCCAAATATGTGGGAATGAAGAGGGACTTTTGTCTAATTTCTAGCAAAGGAGGCCGCACAAGCCTCTCCAAATTATTCTGCAGCATGGCCAAGGGGAGATAGATGATCAAATTCTATTTATTGACCTTTATGTCGTTCCTAAATATATATATATAAAGTTATATGTATAGCTATTTTATAAAAAGGGGGATTTATGTAACTTCCTAGCCTTAATCCATGATGTTTGTAACCATTAAAAAGGCCACTTGTCAACTATAGCCTTTTTATCTCCACAATGGCCACTTGTCAACTAAATGGGACACATGTCAACTACAACCTTTTTGTCTCCACAATGGCCACTTGGCAACTAAATGGGACAGTTGTCAGATGAAGCATTTTTATCTCTATGGTGGTTACAACCACCCAAAATTTTTGTAACTTACCTAACTTGTTGGGCAAGTAACCTCCTAACTTGTTGGGCAAGTAATCTCCTAACTTGTTGGGCAAGTTACTTGGGAGAGAAGTTAGGTAAGATATTTTTGAATATGTAACTACCTTTGAACCCTATAAAAAGGCTTCAGGGGTAAGAAGAAAAGATCATCATCATCACAATTGGATCTCATACATTACACTTTTGAGAAGACATTGGGATCACACTTGGGCTCTCACCTGTAGAGACACACTTTGGGTCCTGGGAAGAGCTTGTAAAGAAGAAATTGTGAACGATTGCTTGTAAGATGGCTTGCTAAAGAAAAGATTTCAACCTCTTTGTCATAGTCCTATGAGTTATGTTTTATTTTTATTTTTTTAAAATTGTTTAGCTATTGGTTTAGATAGTATCATCTTTGGCAAGTAATTTTGGGATTTTTAGATTGCTCTTATCGTTCTTGTTCCCCGATAGAAATTTCTATTAAAATTTTGCCATATAAGTGCTTGTGTTTAAAAACCTTAAGGGCATTTTAGTAGTAAATTTTGTTATTGTGCAACATATAGAAACGGCTATTGAGATCGTTGTAAGAGAGCCTCTACTTGTAGTCATGCCATTGAACGATTCAATAGTCAAGAGGGTTCAGAAAATCTTTGGTATTTTGATGGGACCAGAATAGCTTCTTTTTATCTTTAAAGTGAATCTCCGTGGTATTTCAATCAGAAATTGTCAAGTCTTTTGAAGGTTCTTTTCAATGCAATTGTTGACATCCATTATCTAGCCAAAATGGAGTCTCGTATGTGGTAGTTTACATAGCAGTTTTTTGGTAGCATAGTAGGATTGTCTTGAAGAAATTGCTTATTTGAGCCTTGGAAGTTTGAAAAATTCGTAGATATTGAATTTGGGATAGCTTTATTGCAAAGTGTTTACTTGTGTCATTTTACCTTCTTTAAATATTTGAGGTCCACGCAAATCTGCTTTCTTTTCTGTCTATTTCCATCGAATCTTGCTCTATTTCTAGTTTTCTTGTGGAACTATCTCTTTCTCTGGGGAAAATTAGGAGTAGATTCACGGAGTTGTGCTCAAATGTTTTTTCAAAATTTTATTTGTTATAAGTAGGTATCATAAGGACTGCATAGACTAGGCAATTGAGCAAAATAGGAACTCTCAACAACTCACAGTACTTGGCAAAGTTGGCTGAATCTCTTTAAGACAAGTCATCTATAGTTTACACATAACACAATCGTTTCATTTTTCACAACCGCACGCCGCAACAGTACACATCCTAAATCCTTGGTGTTGCCAGAGACGAGCAGGCACCTAAATCCTGTTCGAGGACACTCGTTGGTGGTCGCATCCTAAATGGTTGCGAACATAAACATGTTAAGCCTAGGAAACTACCCATTAGTATTGAATATGGTAGGAAATTCATAACTATGCTAGGCCAACATAGTCACTAGTAGGCCTTAGTATAGTCATAAGAAAAAGTCTCACTTTTACCTCAAAACAACCCTAAATAAACCTTCTCAAGTGCCCAAATTCCTCTATCAACCCTATAGCCTCATACCATGGCCTACTAAGGCCTAAAACATGAAAAATCTAACCTTTTTGACTAATAATGATCAACATTTTGCTACCTGTATTCTATTTTAATGGATTTGACCTTATTTCATGGCATTTTGACTTATTTTGATCTTGTTATGCATTGTTGACCTCTATCACCATTAGTTGAACTCATGTAGCTTTTGCATCACTTTAATTTCATCATGCCAATATTATTTTATTTATTATGGACTTTTTTTTATCCTTTTTTAGCCTTTTATTGTTGTTAAGTGGTGACATTTGACCATCTTTGATCATCATTTGACACCATGTAACCATTGCATGCCAAGGCTTCTGACTAGCAACATGGCCTGCTAAGGCCTAAAACTGGCAAAAGTGTCTCCTCAATTGACCATATTTGATCTTATTTTTCATGCTTGCATGGTACTTCATCTTGTTTTGACCTTCATTTAACCTTGTTTCACTTTTATTCCATATTATTTCTCTTCACCTACATTCCATAGCCTTGGTTGACCTTGTTTGCATTTTGTTTAACATTGAAATAGCATGTGTTCACATAGTTAGTAAGATATTTTATATCATTATTTACTTATTTTTACCTAGGTGCCATATAATGAGCTTATGGTTAATATGAAATATTAGAGAATAGCAAACATGAATGGGAATGAGTTGGCCAATCTAGTCAATCATTCATATCCAAAGCCTTATTATGACTAACACATCATCTTTGTAGATATCAATAGTTGGCATCAATGACCTTTTCAACTAATAACAAGTGAGCCTACATGACCTCTTTTCTTACAGCAAATGAATTGTAAAACTTTGTAACTTTAGTGGCATTGGATAGCCTAGTTTACCTGTATGGCCTTATGCATTGTATTGTAACAACATGACTTTTTGGTTTGGTTTCTTATTCTCTTGGAGTTGTACTTATAAGACGAACCCTAGAAGTCATTGTAAGGATGAAACTCATTACGGTTGCAAGTTACCATGTGACCTCAATGGGCAAGATTTAGGAATTTTTTCCTACTATACCAAGAGTGATTATTTCATATTATCACCATTACCACACCTTTAGCCCAACATGGTAGTTTGATTATAACCTTCCTCATCCTAAATTATTGTGTTGATCAATGTTTGACACTCATGCATTGCAATCATATGACATCCCTTCATTATGCTCCACCTAAAAGTCCAGTGAAATGTACCACATCTCATTCAACAAGAAAACCATTAAGTCCATTGAGTGTAACAAATCTCATTTAATGGGAAAACCAAATCAAAATCAACTTTTGTGATGAAGCCTAATGAAGGTTTCAACCCATTGAAAAAAAGAAGAAGAAGAAAATTTTTAAGAATCCCAATGGCAAATGAAGCCAAAAAGGATAAATTGATGGCTCTAAACATGCAAAGGAAGGAGCCTAGTGGCCAAAGAAACCTTCCTCAAACACATTGTCAAGTGACCAACACATCAAAAGATGAAGTGCAAGAACTTATTGATTAACCAACAGGTTGGTGCCATATTGTAACCATGATGTTAACATTTGGAATTCATTGTTAATCCTCATGACCATTTCCTTGTAGCCAAATACTACCTTTACCTTCTATTATCTTATCATAATCTTATCTAATCATCATAAGCATTCTTTAACATGGTTCAACACTACTAGATCAAGCACAGAGAGGGAACATTAATGATGGACCTATAGTGATGTTTTGTATTTTTTTCAATGCCTCTTAGGTGAATGCTCCAAACATCAACAAAGAGGATCAAATGAAACATCACCAAAAAATTCATGTTACAAATTGTAATCTTCATTTTCAAACTTCATCGAAGATTCTATTGTAAATGTAAGATTTGTAGTTCATGAGCTACAATTATGCATACTTTAGCTTTAGGAGCTAAAAGATACCTCAGAAGTTGCTATTTCCTCACTTCCCAAGTGAAAAAAGATATATCATATCTATATTCGTGCTTGGAAAGGCTGAAAATGCATTAGGTCTGGCCAAACTTAGCATTCTCATGGGTTTTGTAGAGGTATACACTCAACAATTTTGGAACCATTCCCCTCCCACACCTCCAAACATACCT
>MNCI01027163.1:522-14878 GCA_015680685.1 Gnetum montanum | reverse complement strand
TAATAAGGATCACTTCATCAATTATAGAGTCTTTAATGATACAATGGTTAGCTTAAAAAATACACATTTTCCATCATTGTAAAGTTGACTTACACTTAATAATTTATGCCCTAATCCTACAACATAAAGAACATTATTAATTCTAAAATATTTCTTACCTCCAATCATACCTTTTCCTTTAACATATGCCTTGTAATCTCCAAAGGTAACACTCCCATTATAGCTTATCAAAGAGATAAATCTTGATCTATCACCAATCATATGTCTTAAACATCAACTAGCAAGATATCAAAAAAAGTGGGTGGTTTTTCTTGAGGTTTTAGCATGGCCATGTATGCCCTACACATCATATTCCTTAGGGTTTATAACTTATTATCTTGGTCCTTTTATTTCTCCCTTGTGTACCTACCTTGGTTAGGTTTTAAAAATCTTATATTTCCATATCTAAAATGGGCTTTGTAAGGATATTAATATTGAGTATTATTGTAGTTATGAAAATGATAGAAATGAATACATTATCTTCTTAAAAAGAGGTTATAACTTGATGGGTAATCCCATTTACTATGTCTTATTCAAGAAGATAGTATCAGTTTGTGTCTAAGTTCTACTTTAAAAATAGCTTACTCTCATTTTTTCACTACTACTTTCACAGTGACTATCTTTTGGACAAGCTTCTTTGGATCAACTTGATGGATTTTTTTCTTCTAAGATTCAATCTTTATCTCTTGTTTATGGATATTTTATTTTACATTCTTGCATATAGTTGTAGACCTTTTGGTGTGTCAAAACTATCACATCCCCATTTCCAAATGATGTTGTTACATAACAAAAATGATGCCTCTTCGTAAAAAATGTTATTGTTATTGTAACAAGAACCAAAAGGCTCATTGTAATTAAGATCCAAAAGTATGCATTCTAATAACAAACATGTCTCTTGAGGTAACCTTTGGAGGTTGACCTAAGGCATTTATACTAGGGGTTAGAGGTCATGCCAGGCATGGAGTGGTGGAGTTGGTACATGCAAGTCATGAAAGCTAGATGAAGCAGGATAGGAAGTGAACTAGCCATTCCTTCTAGCCGGGTTAGAGGCCTAACCATGGCGGTAGTGCTGGATTGCCTCTAAGGGATAGATGTACAAGGAAGAAAATCCCAAGGAACACTCTTAGAGGATGATCTATATACATTATTCCATATCAATAAAGCATTATTTTCTTTCTTTTCCTACATTTTTCCTATTAATTTTTTTATGCATAATGTTAAATGTTACATATATTTGATGCTTGTTATATTGTCGTCTTAGGCAAAATGTCTAATATAATGTATATTCGATGTTTGCTATGACATCTAAGGATGGGATGTCATAATAAGGTTGAGAAAAATGGGATCAAGGTTATTTGTGTGGTTTTGTGGTTGTTGTGTTTGTAGGACAAGAATGTGGAATGAAGATAAGAAGGATTCTAGAAGATCAAACACATGAACAAGAAATGAAGAATTCAAGAGCAAAGAAACATTGAAGAAAGACATCTCCAAGAAATAGTAGACATATTTAGAGAATTGAAGGTAGCACAAGTAAAGACATCTCTACAAAATAGTAGATGTCTTTCATTAGACAAAAAGGTATTTTACTAGACAAATATGTCTTCCCAAAATGAAGGTCAAGTATAGAAATATGTCTTTTACCAGATAAAGACGTCTTCCCAGAATGAAGGCCATATGCAAAAAAATGCCTCAGGCATGAAGAAGGCATCTTTCATGACCATTAGCTAGCTATTGCACAAGTTCCAAGATGAATTTGAAAACATAGTGGCTATAAGAAGACATCATTCTCATTAGGAATAGTGCAATCCTTTGTACAATCATTTTGTAATCACTAGACTATAATTGTAATCATTGTTTCTTCTCATTGCATGTCTTTTGTCTATTGTAAATTTTGTTATACCTCAAGTACAAGGATTAGCAAACTTAGTTGCATTCATTCCTTGTAATTATTATTCTCCCTTGTTTCCCTACAAGGTTGATGTGCTTCTTACAAGAAGACATCTTACTTGAGCTTATCAAGATCCTACAAGATTGAGGTTTGGTATAGTGCCACAACACTCCAAAGTGAAGCTTAATATTGTAAAGGTTGTAAGATCCAAGAAATCACATTCTAAGCTTGTTAGGAACTTATGGGGTTTAGTGGATTTGTAGCATCAAATCACTCCATAGTAGAGCTTATAGCTTGTACAAGGTGTGGTACCTCTCAAACCACATTTAAGAGCAACAAATTTTGGAGGTGTCCTTGCAAACTACCCTCTAAATGTGGACCCAAGTTGGGAAACAATGTCAAATTTGGTGTATGATATTTTTCCCAAAGAATTTTAATTTGGGAAACTTATTCATCCTTCACCCCTTCTAATTTCAATGATTCACAAGTGGTATTAGAGCCTAGTACTCTTCTTCTTCATCATCAACTTTAATGATGAAGAATGGAGGAGAAATCTTATACAAACCCATCCATGTTTTTGATGGATTCAACTTTGCCTACTAGAAAGCTATAATGCAATAATTCTTTGAATCCATGGAATTTTAAGTCTGGGCATTAATACTTAAAGGATATGCTTTGCCTATCAACAACTTCATTGGCATCATCAAGTCTTGAAAAAAATGGACACAAAAGGAGAAAGATAAGTTCATGTTTGATTCAAGAGCAAATAATTTTTGGTACTATGCTTTGAATAAATCTAAATTTAATAGAGTAGAAAGATGTAAAATGGCCAAAGAAATTTGGAAAAATTTAGAAGCTACTTATGAAGAAACCTCTATTGTTAAGCAATTAAAATTATTAGTTTTGCAAAGTGCATATGATAAGCTTAAAATGAGAGAAGGATAGAAAATAAAAGATTACCTCTCTAGAGTACATGATATTGTTTTAGCTATCAAAGGTATAGGTAAAGATCTACATGAAAGTGATGTGATCATTAAGATGATTAGAACTATTCAACTAGAGTTTAGGCCAAAGGTCACAACCATGGAAGAAATTAGAGATTTATCAACTCTAAAATTTGAAAAACTTCAATGTGCTCTCATCACCTATGAAATGAATCCCATAAGTGAATGAGCCATCCAAGAAAGACCTATTGCTATAAAGATTACCTACAAGGAGAAGGAGCTTAATGAGCATGATGAGGGTAGTGAATATGAGATTGTTCTTTTCATGAGGAAGCTACAATGACTAATAATGAGAAGAAACAAGGGGACATTTGAACAATGTTCCAATCAGCTAAAAGGTAAATAACAATGTAAAAATATTTTGAATTATAACTTAGACTTATCTTCTATAGAATGTTGGATTTGTGAAGGAAGAGGGCACATGACTTTTGAATGTCCTAGTAATTTCAGGTTGTAGCCCAAGGACAAATCCACTAATGAAGTAAAGAAAACTAACTTCTATACAAGTTGGGGTGATGGGAAGTAGAGTTAGGAAGAAGTGGAAGATGATGCAAAAAATTCACATTTCATCTGCAAGTCCCTCATGGATGATGATGCTGATTCATCATATGATGATCTTAATAATGATGAAAGATTTGACCTTTTATACAATAAGCTTTTGTCATTTTAAAGTCTTTACACTGAGTTAAATAAAAAGATGAAGTCTAAATATTAGGAAATATCATTATTGAATTTGACTATTTCTTGATCTTACTGAATAACTCTCAGACCTAAGGGTTGAGAATGAAAAGCTAATCTCATCTTTAGAACAGACCAAAGTGGAAGTAGTAGACATCAAATTAATAAATGAAAGTTTGACAAAAGGAAAGGAATCCATTTGAATGGTACTGGGACAAGGAAGAAGTCTACATGAAAAGAGTGGTTTGGGATGCTGCACACAAGAGCAATCACCTTCTATAAGCCCATCACAATTGAATGATCTTCTAGAAGCAAAAGACAATACATTAAAATTAGAGGAGGCAACCATTTTTCAAGAAGGTCCTCAAAGGTTTGATTATTCTAATCTCTCAAACTACCATAGGAGGATTAGGTGATATTATAGTTACAAGTTAGGGAATAAACAATTTGATTACAATCTTAGGTATTATTATATAAATAATTGATCATATCATAGGACTCCTTGGTCTTATCAAAGTGCACCAAGAAAGGATTTTTTGCAAGATCATAAGGGAGATCATATGTCAACCAAAAAGACCAAAGTAACCATGAAAGAATGGAGAATTAAATGGCAAGAACAAGTGTATCAAGATACTCTCACCAACAAATTCATAAGAGAAGGCCAAGCTTTGGACATTGGAGAAGTTTGTTTGAAAAGAGAATCCTCAAAATTGAAAACTCATTCTCTAGCCTCCTAAACACCATTACCTTTTAACAACAAAGTAGGTAAGTTAAGGTAAGCTTCCATCTCTTTACTTAATAGCTAATTTATATGATGTGAAAAAATAGTTTGTGCCTAGATCAAAAAATTGTTAGAATAATTGTTTAGACCATCTCTTATATTCTTTTTGAGCTTGATGTAATTGGATTTATAAAAATATGTAGTGAAGCACTTGTATTAATTTACTTTGGGTCCTTTTCTTGTCATATTTTTAGTTGGCTTTTGTCTTGCTCGCAATCTTGTATTATCTCAAATTCTTGTAATGATTTGTTTCTAAGCTCATGAACTTTTGGATATTTTGTTGTGATAATTCATAAGTAGACACAACCTTGAATATACTATTCATATGATCCTAATGCTAACTTGTAGTTGTAGTGCTTTGGTGATTTACAATTTTTACTTCCTTAACAAATACAAAATGATCTTAAAAGCCCAAGGAGAGCTACATATGTGTAGGGGAAGTCTGCTCCTCATTATCTATTATCATCTTGGAGGTCACCTTTTTAGGGGGAGTCTTTGAGGACTTCTTCTTAGAAGACACTCAACCAGCAAAATATCACTTTCCAACATAAGCAAGGATTCATGTCATGCAAGGGCATGGTACAACATCCAAGGTAAAATAAGAATTAAATCTTGGTTAAGATATCTTAGAAATATTTTACCTTGTGACATCTTTTGGTTACTATTTGAACATCTAAAAATCTTGTTGGGTATTTTTGGGCATTCACTTGTTTTTGGATTTAGTATTTGTCCTTCACAAGAATTATTACAAGCATATCCTTTCTTTCTTTCCAAATGACTACCTTCTTGTTGCTTTAATAAGAGTTAAGTATTGGTAGAATCATGTCATATTGGTTTACATTATCAGTTTATTGATTCAAAAAGATAGGTTATTTGATCCTCAAAAATTGATTTTCTAAAAGGGGAAGTTCCTATCTCATTTAATATTTTCAGCTCTTAGAAAATTATGCTAAGAGATGTGTTTAACCTTGATAATAATTGTTTCAAGATGATTCTATATGATCAATCTTTGGTCTTTGGTATTTAAGTTTGTTTTCTCTTAGACATTAATTACAAAGATTTTTTTTATCATGTTTGGATTAGTTGTGGCTAGTTATTTCTAACCTTTTTTTTGAACTAAAAAGGCCAAATCTAATGAATTAAAGATAGCATACAAATTTGATATTTAAGTTTGTGTCTTTTCATTAGATTATTTTTCTTATAATATTATTGTTGGCACATTTGGCCATTTTATGGAACAGTAAGACTCCTGATTTGAAAAATAAAACTCATGGGTTTTATTTTTGGTAAATTTTCAATAACTTACAAAAGTTATCAAAGTTATATAAGTTATTATTGGCATATCAAAGTTTAATTGCCCGGTTGTTAAGACTTTGTGGTGTAAATCAAAGTTTGAATGAGATGACAAGATTGTTATGGGTGTAATTTTGGGGCAAAGGAACTGGTGTTGAGATATTCCAGAGACATTAGCAAACATCCGCTACTGGTGCAGAAAATATTCCAAAAATACAAATGTTTTAGTGTTACGCTCTTTTGCAAGCTCGTGATTTTGCAAAATGCCCAAAACCCTCACTAACGCAGTTGTTAGCAATACAGCAAACCATGGGATTCCTGGGCATGGGTCTGTGGAAGGCATACACAACAGCAAAATTATACCTGTAACATCATCGTCTGAATGTGCTCCAGATGGCTAAATGTCCATTTTACCTTCCAGAATTTTTCTCAACGCAGCCCTGTTCGCGGATTCCGCTAACGATTTGGTGGGTTCAGCAATAGAATTGGAGAAATTAGGCAAGAATAATTGCAGAATTGATGAGGTTTCTTTCATTGCCAACGCAAATTCAGCATTTGATGGGAGTTTTTGGCGTCCTTGGAAGAATTCGTGGATCTGTTTTCCATCATTAAGGGTTTTGGCAAGGTTAAGTTTGCAATGGCGCCAACACGACACGACTGCGACGGCTACGACGGCTACGATGATGACTGCGACGACGATGGCAGTGGCGAAGCAAGGCATGAAACCCTGGCTGCAAGCCTACACAGAACCAGGCCAGAAAAACCCTTGGCTAAAGGCGAGCGCAGCAGGGCAAGTGCGGCTACGATTGGAAGAAGACAACCAAAATTGCAGAGCCTAAAATTTCCAAATCATATCTTCATCAAAAATAGCAAGAATTTTCAAGAAGCAGAGGTTACAACAGTTACAGATCCGTACGTAACACACGGAAACATTTCCTGACATGGCAGCTAAGTCTTCTCCTGTGAAGGCAGTTGCTGGTAACGATTTTTGGCCAGAAAAGATATTTTGGATCAGTTGTAGGATCGATGGCTTTGCCTTCGGGCTCATATTTCAAGTCATTCCGAATTTTAATTACAATTATCAGGGATGGAAAAATAAAATCAACTACCGCTACCACCAATGAGGTGGAGATTATATTATATTTTTATGATAAAATCTTAGAGCTTAGTGACACTTAGAATTTAAAATTTAAAATTTAAATTAAATTAAATTAGACTAGGGATTTTAGACAAATTACTTACAAAGGCAATATTCATAATATTTACAAATATTAATTCCTCCTAACTTTATGAGTAACCCCCTAACCATAATTAAATGAGTAAGTTGTAACCTCCTTACTTGGGAGAAAAGTTAGCTAGGATATTTTAGCAAGTAATCTCCTATTGGTTGGCCAAGTTACTTGGGAGAGAAGTTAGGTGAGATATTTTTAAATATGTAACTTCCCTACCTACCTTGGAACCTTATAAAAAGGCTTCAGGGGCCAAGGAAGAAAATCATCACTTAAAATCATCATCACTTCTCACATCACACTTGGGGTCTCATACATCACATTTTGAAGGCTACTAGTTAGCACTTGGGCTCTCACTTGGAGACACTTTGAGTCTTGGGAGAAGAGCATTTTGTAAAGAAGAAAGTGTGAACGATTGCTTGCAAGATGGCTTGCTAGAATAAAGATTTCAGCCTCTTTGTCATGGTCCTGTGAGTTATGCATTTCATTTTTTGTTTTGTTTAAATTGTTTAGCTAGTGGTTTAGATAGTATCATCCTTGGCAAGTAATTTTGGGATTTTTAGATTGCTCTTATTGTTCTTGTTGCCCGATAGAAATTTCTATTAAAATTTTGCCATAGAAGCGCTTGTGTTTAAAAGCCTTAAGAGCATTTTAGTAGTAAATTTCGTTATTGTGCAACGTGTGGGAACTGCTATTGGGATTGTTGTAAGAGAGCCTCTGTTTGTAGTCACGCCGTTGAACAATTCAGTAGTCGAGAGGGTTCAGAAAATCTTTGGTATTTTGATGGGACCAGAATAGCTTCTTTTTATCTTTAAAGTGAATTCTCGTGGTATTTCAATCAGAAATTGTCAAGTCTTTTAAAGGTTCTGTTTGAATGCAATCGTTGACATCTATTATCTAGTCAAAATGGAGTCTCGTATGTGGTAGTTTATGCAGCAATTCTTGATATCATAATAGGATTGTCTTGAAGATATTGCTTGTTTGAGGCTTGGAAGTTTGAACAATTCGTAGATATTGAATTTGGGATAGCTTTATTGCAAAGTGTTTACTGGTGTCATTTTACCTTGTTTAAATATTTGAGGTCTACACAAATCTGCTTTCTTTTCTTTTCTGCTTATTTCCATTGAATCTTGCTCTATTTCTATTTTTCTTATGAAACTATCTCTTTCTCTAGGGAAAATTAAGAGTAGATTGCGGAGTTGTGCTCAAATTTTTTTGCAAAATTTTATTTGTTACAAGTAGGTATTATAAGGACTACGTAGACTAGGCAGTTGAACAAAATAGGAAATTTTCAAGAACTCACAATACTTGACAAAGTTGGCTGAATCTCTTTAAAGTAAGTCATTTGTAGTTCACACACAACGCAATTGTTACATTTTACACAACCACACGCCGCAATAGCACACACATATACTCACATTAAATACTGAGTTTATTTGGAGGTATCTAGGCCTTGGTGTTGCCAAAGACCAGCAGGCACCTAAATCCTGTTCGAGGACACTCGTCGGCGATCACGTCCCAAATGGTCACCAACAGTTCTTTTGGCACTAGAAGGAGGGCTGAAAATTAAGCCTCTAGGTTCATAAGCCTTATACTTTTAGTACATCAACAATTATTTGTAAGGCTTAAGAATTATATACTATTTTCAGTTCATGACCAAGAAATTTCATAGTTTGGAAAGTTTCAAAGTTTCAAAAGATATTCTAGATTCTAAGACTGATTCTTCATCAGAAGAAGAACAAAAGAAAGTTTTTGAATTGGGAACAAGTAGTGGAGTGAAAACTAGAAGATCAAGAAGATCACCCATTATATCTGGTTTATCAATTCGTAAGAGAAGATCTAGAAAGTCTAAGAGTTCAACATTTCAAAGGAATAGGATGGCAAATCCTTGGCAAGGAGTTACACCATTAGGATTTCAAAATTACAATGATATTCCTAAGGTAGTTTACAAATATTTGCCTGAGCCTTTCATTCCTGGAAAAGCTTATTTAGCTGAAGAATATATTCACATGTTTGAGTTAGCTTTAGCTCATGCAAATATTCAACATGAAGATCAAGCTTGTAGGTTGTTTGTATCAAATCTAAAGGATATGGCTCAGATTTGGTATTCAAACTTACCAAGTAATAGTATTACAAGTTGGGATGACATGAAGAATCTTTTCTTGGCCCAGTTTGGTAATCAATTAGATCAACAACAACTATACTGTGGGCTAATACAAGCTAAGCAAGGAGTTAAAGAGTCAATTAGAGATTTTAATATTAAGTTTCAACGAATTTGTGGACTCTTTCAAAGGCAATATAGGCCATCAGAAGAAATGCTTAAGGAAACTTACCTTAAGGCTGTCAACCCCAACATTTCAATTTGGTTAAGGAGAACTCCAAACTTAACTACACTAAATGACTACTTTAGTGAAGCTATACAGTTAGAAAAACAGTTGAATCTTGAAGAGAATATTGCAATTCAAAAAAGAGAAGAAAGAGTTATGATTCCTATGCAAGATTTAGCTTAGTTTAAAGCTTTACCAGGTCCATCTCATGTTAAGATAGAGAAAGAGCATGAAAGAGTAGGATCTGAAAAAGGAAAATAAATGAGAGATATGTCTAACAAAATAGCGAAGCTTGAAAAAGCTTTGGCAAGAGTTAATATCAAGGAGGAAAGGAAAAATAGAAATCATAAACATCAAGACACTAAGTTAGTAGAAGATGATGATGAAAGTGATCTTATTATGTCCAATTTTCTTGATATTGATTCTGATAATGAGTTATCTAGTGTTCACTATGCAAGTAAATCTTCTAGCAATGGATCTAGCGATACTTCTTCTCTATTAAGTTCTGAAGAAGATATGTCATTAGATGAAAAATGCAATAACAATGAGGAGAATGGATATAGTCTCCGATCAAAAGAAAGATTAACTACTTCTAGACCCCCAAATGTTATTACAGATCCATCTACTAAGAGAAGAGCTTTTGAGCCAAGTAGAAAGGATAAGAATAAAGGTAAAGACAATCAAGTGGAGCAAAGCACTCCAAATCAGTCTTTTAATAAATGGATAAAGAGATCAAACTTCATTGGTGATGGAGAATATGATATGATTGAAGACCTTAAATATGTCAAGGCCAATATTAGCCTTTATCAGTTGCTTCAAATAGGAGATCAGCAAAGAAAGGCTTTGTAGTTCATTAAAGGTAAAAAGAGATCTAGAGAATCAGAGTTAAGTTATGTATCTAGTAATGATGAGAAATTGAAGACTTCACATGATAAGGAAGCTCCTCCTTTCCTTTTGACAATGAAATTAAAGGATAAATTCTTACACAATTGTTTGGTTGATTTCGGAGCTACGTCTACTATAATGCCATTGTCTATATGTAAGAAACTTGGTTTGATTCCTAAAAAATCAAATAGGAAGATTGTTCAAGTAGATAAAAGTAGAGTGAGGATTGTGGGTCAATTGCCAAATGTTCTATTGGAAATTGCTTCTGAACCCCGTATCAGAAGTAGAGTAACTATTCAAGTGGTAGACATACCAAATTCACATAGTCTCTTATTGAGTAGAAGTTGGAGCAAGAATTTCTCTGGTTACATATCAACGGATTATTCTCACATGTGGTTACCTTGGAAAGGAGAACGAAATTACATATACATCTATAGCGAACCTTTGATGATAGATAATATTACTTCAAACGGAAGAAGTAAGATGGTTGAAAAAGGAGGTGTTGAAAACAAAATTTGTACACTCCAAGAAAGTTATAGTCCTGAAAAAGAACAATCAAAGCAAGAAGATAAATGGGAGTTATACTTTGATGGTTCATGTAATTCAAAAGGTGCAGGAGTCGGAATAGTTATATTCAAGAATGGTACACCTGAAATTCTCAAGGCAATTAATTTATCTTTCCCTTGTACTAACAACAAGGTTGAGTATGAAGCTTTATGCATTGGTATGAGAATAGCTCTAGATAAAAAGATCAAAGAAATCACTATAAAAGGAGATTCAAGATTAGTCTGTGAACAAGTAAAGGGTAACCGTGTCGTAAAGAGCTCATTCTTAAGACCTTATAGGCAACTTGCTGTAAGATGTTAGAGCAATTTCAACATTGTCAAATAAAGCATATAAATAGAGCAGAGAATCTTATAGCAGATGATTTGGCAAAAGCAGCTTCAACGTTGGATATGCAAATATTAGAAGGTTACAAAGACGATGTCATGATTGAAGAAGAACATCAGCCATCAGTACCAGATAATATAAGACATTTACAAGTATTTGAAGATGATGATCAAGTACTAAGATTTATGAAAAATAAGCAAGAATTTGAGGGACAAGTGATGTCTGAAATGCCTTCAAATTCAAAAGCTAATTTCATTCCAAAGAGGATGATTGATTTGGAACATGAGTTCAAGAAAAATTTACTTACTGGAAAAGACATACAAAACCCAGATAGACAAGCTTTCGAGATGGTGAATTTTGGATTAGACAATATGCTGAAGATGTTGAATGTTACAAAGGAAGGAGATTCAAATTTCAAGCAAGAGTTGTTAACATGTCTAAGAAGAAATTTGGAAAATTTTTCTTGGTCTTATGATGATCTTAAAGCTTTTCGGCAAGATGTGAAGATGCATAAGATTCCTTTAACAGAAGATTGCAAAATAGTCAAGAAAAAACAAAGGAAGTTTCATCCATCATTTGAACCTGCTATGGAAGCCAAAATCAAAAAGATGTTGCAAGCACAAATCATATATCCAGTACGATATTCGACATGGCTTGCTAACCTTGTCCCAGTAAGAAAGAAAAATGGTGATATACGACTTTGTGTAGATTTCAGAAATTTAAACGATGCTTCAAAGAAGGATAAGAATCCACTTCTAAGAATCGATGAGATGCTTATTAAAGTCTCAGGTTGTCAACCATATTCTTTCCTAGACGATTTCTCAGGTTATAATCAAATCGTGGTAGATAAGAATGATAGATTCAAAACAGCATTTATCACCAAATGGGGAACTTTTACTTACCAAAGAATGCCATTCAGATTGTCAAATACTGGAGCTAATTTTCAAAGAGCAATGGATTTAGCATTTAAGGATTTATTAGGCAAATTCGTGGTGGTTTATTTGGACGATATTACAGTATTCTCAAAAAGAAAAGAAGATCATATTGATCATCTTCAGTAAGTTTTCAATAGATGTCGTGAGTTTGGTATTTCATTAAATCCTAAGAAGTGTATCTTCGGGGTTAAATATGGAAGTTTATTAGGCCATGTGATATGTCAAGAAGGGATTGCCATAGACAAATTCCAAATTCAAGTAGTCCAGAATATTGAGCATCCCACAAGTAAGAAATCTCTTAGATCATTCTTTGGAAAGATCAACTTTGTGAAGAAGTTCATCCCTGGGTTTACTGAAATTACCAAACCTTTGATGCATATGCTTAAAAAGGATGTCCAAGTAGAAAAAACACCAGAATTAGAGAGAGCGTTATCAGAAATTAAAACAGCTATACAAGAGGCTCCATATTTGGTAAAGCCTAGACTTAAAGAAGATTTTTGGTTATACTCATTTGCTTCAAATGATTCTATCGCTGTTGTTCTAACACAAAAGGATAATGAAGGTCAAAATGAACCAATTGGATTTTTTTGGTATCAGTTGAAAGGTTCAGAGTTAAATTATTCAGACTTAGAGAAACAAGCTTTCACAGTCATCAAAGCACTTCAGCATTTTAAATATTATTTGGAGAGTTCATTAGTTCACATTATGCTAATTGAACCTGCATTCAAGCGATTCCTATCCCAAAATGAAATTTTATTAAAAAAAGGAAAATGGCTTATAAAGTTGCGAAGTTTCAAATTTTCATTGGAAATATGCAAGACAATTAAGGGAATGGGACTAGCCAAGTTAATGACTAGAGAAAGTGAAGTTTATACATTTGACACCCATGAAGAGAATTGGTACGATGATATTCTCAAATTTCTTACTATCAGGAAAATCACAAATAATTTAACTACAATTCAAAAGAGAGCTTTCTTCAAAAGAGCACAAAGATTTGTTGTTAAAGATGGTGTATTATATCGAAAGGATTTTCGGGGAGTTTTATTGGAATGTGTTCATAATGATCAAATTAGTTTCATCTTGGAACAATTTCATGATCATTTGAATTTATTTTATGAATCCCCTAAATTAACTATACAACATATACTTCGATATAGATATTATTGGCCTTCCATGTATCGAGACATTAGTTCAAAGATTCAAAAATTTTATAAATGTCAAGTTCATGGGCCTAAGATTAAAAGGGCTAGAGCCCCTTTAAAACCAGTAGTTGCAGATAGACCATTTCAGCAATGGGGTTTGGATTTTATTGATACAATTACTCCTTCAAGAGCTGGACACAAGTTTATTCTCATAGCTACTGATTATTCTACTAAATGGTCTGAAGCAAAGGCTCTAAGAGGAAGTTTAGCATCAGATGTGGTTAAGTTTCTAGAAGACCACATTCTAAGTAGATTCGGTCTACCTGAAGTGTTAGTGTTAGACAATGGACCCGCCCTCAAATCCGAAGAGTTTATCAGATGCGCATCTGCAAAATCCATTTTCTTATTTTCTTCATCAAATTATTATCCTCAAGGAAATGGCCTAGTAGAAACCACCAATAAAAAGCTTATTGCTTGTATCAATAAATCAATGAATGGGAATCTAGGAAATTGGATCGATTATCTACAATCCACATTATGGTCAGATCGAATCAGATTCAAGAAAGCTATTGGGACATCACCATATAATTTAGTCTATGGTTTTCCAGCATGAATTACAAACAAGATTATAAGCTCAACTTCTGAATTTGTACAAAGATATAGTGAAAAGACTGATAAGGATAGAAGTTTCATGACTTTGCTTATTAGAAGAGAAGCTAAAGTAGATAAAGCCAGGGATAATTTGTTACAGAATACCTCTCAAGTTAAAAGATGGTTTGATAGAAAGGCTTTGAAAAGAACTTTCAAGATAGGAGACCTTGTTCTGTTATGGAATATGAAGAAACCAAATAAGTTTACACCGACATGGATTGGTCCCTTTCAAATCACAAAATAATTGTCAGAGGATACTTACAGATTATCAACCTTGGATGACATGGAATTGCAATTTCCATATAATGTTTTGCATATAAAACATTATTTGGGACAACTGCATATAACTTGAAGATGTCATTTCACAAAAATAATATATGTATATAGTACCATGTAAATACTACTAGGGGTATAGTGTTCATTATTATATTTAATTATACTTTATTTATATTTGAAACATTATCTTTCCTTCAAATGAGGCAAGTGGAAGCCTACAAGTGAAACAAGTGGAATTCTACAAGTTTGACAAGTGGGGAAGGTGACTCATCCACCACTTGGGGAGGATTGTGACAAATGGTTTGAATGCCTAGAAAGAAGGAAGCTTTCTTGAAGA
>MNCI01027158.1:43516-70588 GCA_015680685.1 Gnetum montanum | reverse complement strand
GAGTCTTGCTCCAAGGAGAAAGATGTCAAGTTGAGTTCAACATTCTTGCTTTACGATGGATTACCTTAACTATTGTACCTTCTTGTCTACAATTATCAAATGGGTTTTGGGGTGTTGTAACCTAAAATAATTAAAACATAAATACACCTTAAGATTTATAGAAGTTTATAACTCAATATTACCTAGTAGAATTAAACCTGTGACCTAGGGTTACCAAGCTAAGACTTGTACCACTAGGCTAACATTTCATTTTTATCCATTGTGCTCTCTACATTTAAAGAAGCATATGGAAAAAGACTTAAGCTTTGATGATGTCAATTCTTTCAAGCAAGGGAAAGTATAGGAAAACATGCCTTGTGGGTGCATCAAAGACTATTTCCATGCTATCACAACCATCATTAAAGAACTACATTAGCCATGATTCTTTTGTATACTTCATCATAAGGATATGTAGGCTTATGAAGGAGCTTCGACTTTGATCCTCAAGCCACTGCCCTTCTCTTTGAGAGTGGGGCTTAAGGCTAGATATGTTAGAGTAGGAACATATCTTAGCTCTTCTAAGAGAATGGTGTCTCTTGTGGTTGCATGTATTTGTTGTGGTCATGTGTGTGTATTGTGTTGGTTATGTTGCATATATGATTTTATGTGGTGTACTCGATATATTTCAAACCCATAGACCAACAAGTGATGTAGACTTATGTTGTATGTGCAAGTGTTGTGATTGTTAAAATGTAGCCTATTTTGGATTTGCTTTGGAATGTTTTTGAACTCAATAGTAATGCTGAATGGTGCTTCACTAAAGCAATGCCATTATAAAAACTACATGGAGATTTAAGGGGCGAAAATACTGAAAACCCCAAAGTATTTTAAGCTCTATGACATGTTAATGTAATAAATTTGGTACTCACTTCGTATTGGGCAGAGAAAATGGAATGTGGCGTTTGAGTGATGTGTACTCTTTTCCAACAAACATACATGTATCCACTCACGATTATTTTAATTAAAATGCTTGTACCATTCATCCACGTTGCTGCAATTCCTGCTCTCTGCAACAATTCCTAATGATTCCTCGCAATCCAAAGGCTGCCGAATTCACGATTGAGCCCGCTTTACAAAGGAACCTGCACTTCAGGGAGCCACGTGGAAACCATCTTCGGAGCCGCGGCAATGAATGAAAGCATACGTGCAGACGCACAAATTAAAGAAGGCAATCATAACACCACAGTCCAGTCCAATCCAGAAAGCATGACGGTTTGTTTTTTAAATGAATTTTCCCTTACCATCGTCTGCAAAAGCAATGCAGCGCTTCAGGCTATAAATACATGTAAATTTTGAGATCAGAGACAGATCCTCGTTGCAGTAGCTGCAGAGCATCAGCGCATACTTACTAATCGAAAACAAAATGGGATTAGGCGGACGCAGAATGACGGCAATGGCAGTGGCAGTGGTGTTTTTCATGTCAATGTTACGGGCGACGGAGGGGGCGTGTTCGGTGCAAAACGAAGGGATGAGACTGTTGCCGTGTTACAGCGCAGCGCAGGACGCCAACGCTGCGGTTTCTGCGTCGTGTTGCACGGCGGTGCGACAGACGACGGATTATGCGTGTCTGTGTCAGGCTCTGCTCTCCGACGTCGCCAAGAGCGCCGGCATCAACCCCGCCATCGCCATTACCGTCCCCAAACGCTGCTCAGTCGCTAATCGCCCCGTCGGCTACAAATGCGGCCGTACGTTACCTACTCTACCTTCTCCTCCTGTTTTCTTTTTCTGAAATAAATTTATCTATTATTATGAAATGGATGGTTGATTTGTTTGTTTTTTTTTTGGTTGTTTACAGCATACGTCATGCCGTGAGTGCTGCTGGATTTATGGACCGCGCTGCCGCTGTTTAATTAATTAATAATCAGGATCCATGCATGCATGCTCGCTGCTAAGTTTACCATGTATATAAATATAGAAGAATAAATAAATATTGTCCATAGCGTGGGATTGTAGTCGATACAGCCCGTCGTTCTTCATCGTGTAAATCCGTCCGTCTCTCCGTGCTTTCTGTTGCCGTCTGAAACATTGTAATGTAATATAATATATATATATATAAAGTGTTGGGTTACTATTGTAAAGAGACAAAAGTGTTGTTTTTCTGTCCAAGATTCACGTCATTTCATGTCAATGTTATAATGAGTACTGTAGAGTATTGTCACTTGGAGTATTGTCCAAGGAAGAGTTTTATTCATGGCACTTTATTTTTATTTTTATATTTGTCTTTTCAATGGGAATCTTACGAAATTTATTCTATGCTTTTTTATTTTTTTAACTATGTCAACTTTTTAAGGTAGCACTTATTTTACTCTTACTCCCGTTTTTTGTTAAATCTACAAGGATATAATAAAACCTTAGTAACATGATAGAACTTACAATAATAATCCAAAAAGAATCCACAAGTCCCCTTGATGTCACACCTTTTTCATTCCCCCTTGGTTTTTCACTTTTCTATCTAGGCATAATGATCATAGGTATATTCTTAATTTGATAATGGAAAGAATATCATTATGGCTATGGTAAGAATCTCTTATTAATGGAATGGATGGATGGATGATGTGGGCTAGTGTGCAAATAATTAGTCTCTTATGACTTGATAACATAGAGAAATTTTCACCTTGTTGGGCTACATCTTGCCTTTATTTGAATGTGTTTTATTAACAATCAAAATTATTTACAAAGGATTTAAAAACAAAGTATGAAAGAAATGGAAAAGATAGAAAAGTTATGAAAAAGTATAAAGAATGAAAAATGTAAAAGAATATGAAATATTGAAAAAATGGAAAAGTATAAAAAATGAAAAAATGTCAAAGAATGTAAAAAAATGAAAAGAATTGTAAAACAAAAAAAAAATAGAAAAATCAGTTATTAATTTTGAAATCAAAGTGAGGTATCTTCCCCACGACTAATCTCATTGGTGAGTATTTGGAAAATGCTCCTAAATCTCCTAGGTCATACATTGTAGTTGGTTCACCTACCATCTTTAATGATGTAACTTTTCTATCATGATCATCTAAACCCTTGTTCTCTTTCCCTTTTGGTATATGATTATGAGTTAATTGTTTCATTTTTGAGCTCTCTGTTGGAGTCATTTTCTTAGTTTGGGAATTAGCAAGTGTTCCAGATGTTTCCATGCATGTATTAGATAGATTAAGATTCTCAGTTAGTGGCCACAAGATGTCTTTTGGTTTTGTGACCTCTGCTCTTTTGGTTACACACAATGGTTGTTTGTTGTTGATGATGTGGACTGGAATAGTAACTATGTTGACATTTTGGAGTGTTGGTCCACTATTGCACCCTTTACTTTCAGTAATTATGCACAGAATTTGCTATGTGTGTATGGCTCCATGTGCATCTTCCTTAGAAATCTCAACCAATAAATCTCTCATATTTAGCTTAGTATCAATTGTGCTAAGCCATGCCCTCTCCATAATTATTGGGAATTCCTTATCAGCATCTTTCACATCGATTATTAGAAAATAGGCTTGATAAGACCACCCATTGACAATGGTCACTACATTGTCAATTTGTTCCAAAGGCATGGTGACAAACTAATTAGCAAGCTCTGACCTAACATTGCACTCTTCCAATGGTGGTAGGTTCCATGCTTGATATGCTTTATAAGAGATCAAATTCACCCTAGAACCTGAGTCTAATAAATCCCTGCATGGTAAATTCCCAACTATTCGAAGATAAATCAAGGGACTTTTTAAATTAGTTCTTTTCTGTGAAAGAGCCCCTACCTTGATCCAATGGGTTACTATTTGTGTGAGCATGACAGTTATGACATTTGAACCTGATGAATTTGAAAGCTTATTGCATTGAGAAGGGCTTGATGTGGTTGGGGTGGAATTAGGTGTGTTTCCCATCTACAGAGTCTTTTCTAGACTTATTCTTTAAAACGATCGTTTCTTGGGTTAAGACTCATGAGTAACCTTCCCCTCATGCATATTGACTACCCTTGTAGAATTCTTTGGTTGGGGTTGTGATGGAAAATCCCCCTTTGTGATAGGAGGTGGCACTGGTGGCATAGGATTTGAGTGTTGAGTAGAAAATCTAGCTGTTGGTGGATGCACACATGAATTGGGATCAATCCTTGGCAACATCGGTCTATGGTATTTTTTTGAATAGTAGTATGGGGCCTGAACAGTCATGTTCATTGGTGAGATTGGATGTTGGACATAGTATCCATAAGAATCAGGTTGTCAATATGGATACTATTGGCACGATGGTGGCATGGCCCATGATTGAGGCTGCTCCCACTATTAGTAATAGTGCTCATATGGTTGAGGGAAAGCTCCACTAGGATAGTATATTGATTGAAGGTTTTGTTGGTAGTTGCCTTGAGGATAAGGTAACTATTTGGGCATCTATTTTTGAATAAGTTTGGGGTTAAGTGTGTATGCCCCTATTTCTTGCAAATGTTTCATGACCAAATAACATCCCTTAGGATGTTCATACTGACACATAGTACAACCTTCATCATCTATAGAACTGGTATCTGAGACCTTAGCTATTGAAGCAACTTTTCTTTGGTGTCCAAGTTCTCTCTTTTTTCTTTTGTCTTTACCTCTTGAGAAGGCTTACTCTACTCTTCCCTCCTAAATCTTTAATGCTGTGGTGCATCTTTCATCAACTAAATCTCACATTTTTGCTATTGTGCTATTACATCAACAATAGATTTTTGGATTGGTAGTGTCTCTTTTGGATTACCTAGTCCAAGGTTTCTTCCTCTTGGGTATTACATACCCTTGCATCTCTTTTTCTTATTGATGGATCCCTATTGTACTCTTCAACTAATTCTCTTTTTCTAATTTTACCTTTTGCTTTTTCCACTTGATCAATCAATCTTTGAATGCAATGGGTGGGCAATTTTGATAATCTTTCATAGGCATAAACGCCAAGGGTCTCTCTGGTTTTACATCTTAGCCCATCTATGATGTGCCTAAGCTATTCCTTTGATGAAAATTAGTGGCCTAGACATCTATGCAATAGTGAATAATATCTGCCCATTGCTACATCAAGGGTTTTGTGAGTCCCTTGTGATGAGTCACGGATTAGCCATGTCAACAAGGCCTTGTCAACTAGGCTGTGTTGACTAAGCCCCATCGATGCAGGGTCTGTTCTTCGCCATAAATATGTGCCAAACCACCATGTTTAGGCATCATCTTGTCATAGTTGTAGTGAAGCTCTTGCATTTTTTACATTCAAGAGTTAGAATATTTTCCTAAGTGCCCATAGTAGGAGTCATTGAGTGTACAGATCTTTATTTGAGCATTGTTCTACTTGAGCACGACAGTGTGTGCGGTAATAAAGACAAGCTTCTTGATAAACCTTGTAGCATTTTGGATAGCTTAAATATTTTATTCATGCATTTAATGGTTTTAGTTATTTATTCCATGTTTCCTAGTAATTATACTAATTAAGTAATTAAGTGAGATAAGCTAAATAGCGATTAAGTAAACACATAAGTACGGTCGCTTTATGCATGTGTATGATGTTTGCTAATTCTAATAGCTCTTAACACTTGGTAACCTAGCAACGTTATATGTGTTCAAGATGAGTATGACAAGTGGGACTGGATACTTATGTTAGGACTAGTTACAAAATAGTTAGCCAATTAAATTAAAGTAAACATTAAATTACTTTATTCTTTATCCTATTTATTTCAAGTACCAAAACCATAAAACACAAAATGATAAAAATCATGTGCCTCAATTACACTTAAACCATACCCCTAAGCTTCACAAGTGTAGTTGGGAAGACAATGAACATATTGATTGCTTAGTTCAGTTCCTAGAGAACTAGTGCACCAGAAAACTATAGAGTCCACGGAATTTGACCGAATCATGCATGAACACTTTATGATTTGTATGGTTGTACATAGGGATACTTTGCCCCTCATCATTGGTGTCGTTACTAGGGACTCTTTTTGTTGAAACATGCACTATAAAGGATTAGTGAACATCATTAACATCATTGAATGAACCCTAAGGTCAACATCATTCTCACACATAATATAATTACATAAGCATACTGATATTTTATTTGTTTTGCAAAATGTCTTCTTCTCACATGTGTGACAATGCTAAACTATCGGTTCCTCAAGAATGTAAGGTGGTATATACTCATCCAAATGAGTATGTACCTAACTTCACCTTCATCTTGCATCAAGATGAACAATTGCGATGATGTGATATGAAAGGCAACATTATAATGCCTCCCAATTAATCTGTACCCATGATGCTGCTTCAAACTCTTAAGAAGTTAGGCATCCATGATCTTCAAGAGAAGTACATTGTGCATGATTACGACTACCAGGACTACCATCCCACTAAAACAAAACACCAAAGAGATCAACACCAGGAGAAGCAAAATGAGTTTATGAAGGACAACAATTTACCAATCCGTTTTTCTTGCTAAACCAAGATCATAAGGAGGACTCTCTCTCTGGGGGCTTTCAACATGAAAATTCTCCACCCCTCATTATTGCTGATGGGGGGTGTGAACCTAAATTTACATTCCACTATTAACAAACCTAGTTCAAGTAAAGATGGCAGTTAAGTCAGGGTCTCGGATAAGCATCAAGATGATAAGAAACTTGATGAACATGGCCATGAGAATCAAAGGGAAGTTGGTAGATACCATGGTGGTGGCAATCCTCCTCTCTCTTCATCCTATTCATCTACATCTTCTTCTTCCTCTTCTTCTAGTTCTAAAAAATACCACAAAAGGAACAAATGTAATGGAGGTGAACAGTGGGACAATAGTACTGATTGCCAAGCCCACAATGAACAAAGGGATAATAGGGAACACCATTGGTGACAACGAAATAATGATGATGATGAGCCTTTGTTGGCAACTTGAAGCATGCTTAACACTATAGAGGTAGTCAAGATCCAAACCAAGCATGTGAGAGATAGTCGGATCAAGCACTTAAACATGAACAATATCCCAAGATTTGAGGGCGGATATAACTCTAATTTGCAAAACCATCTACAAGCCTTTCACAATGCCTACACCTTACAAAACATAGAAAATGACTAGTAGAAATTAAAGCTATTTCCCAGGACACTCATCAAAGAGGCTGAAAGCTGGCATCGATCTTTGTAACTAGAATCCATTGGCAGATGGAGTACCATGCTAGAACTATTTAATGATAAATACTAGACATACTTTAGAGTGTCTAATCTGAGAAGGAAAATCTAAGGCTAGAAACAGGAAACACATGAACCCTTGGATGTTGCCATGGGTAGATATTATTCTCTCTTACACCAATGCCTTGCCCATGATTATTCTCAGAGGGAATAACTCCACCACATCATATATGGGCTTAGAGTAGAAACTAGAAGAACTCTTGGGGCTTATGCCCAAGGGAGATTGCCCAAACTAAGAGCTCATCAGATACAAAGGTTGATAGAGCAGGTAGCAAAAGAAGAAGATGAGTTGCAAAAGATAAAAAGTGTAGAAGAATATAATATGAACCCTTCCATCAGGAAAAGGAAGCTTTGATTCCATGATGAGGAGGAGTCACCACTCGACAAAGTGGTGAATAAGAAGACCTTGTCCATAGAAAAATGTATTTCTAATATTTTGCCAAAGGTTGATAAATTATGGGACTCTTTGGATGAAAAATTTCAAACTACTATGAATATTGTTGAAGAATCCAAAGAGCATAATAGTGATCGCAACCATAGCAGGCAGAAAGAAACTAAACATGCCTATCAAAGAGGTAAGGGAAAAGTTGCTGTAGTAGATGAAGCTATGGAGACAGACTTTGTTAATGATGTCAGATGTGACATTTGTCAATATGACCATCCTAAGGAATGGTACCTTGTAGTGTCACACTTACAAGAGTTTGGGGTGTACATGGTGAATCCTCGACTAGCAAGGAGGCAAGCACTCAGACGATTGCCTTATCCTCAAGGCAATATAAGGAAGTTCCATTTGCCCCAACAAGCTTACTATCCAAGTGGAGCTCCACCATAACCGTATGGCAATAACAACAGTGGCACCAACCACAGCCATGGAAAATGCCATCACCAAGAGAACAATATACTTATAGGCAACCAGATTCATATGGGTACTATGTTTGGCAACTCGTTTCTCCATGAAGCTTTACTAGCCATGCCTCATTCCAACATCGTTATTATCCTCTAGAGTATCATCGAACTCATTCACCATCTACTCAAGGGGAGCCCCCATATCCATACCACCCTTTGCATCCTTCTACATACATTCCTCCACATTCAACCTAGTTACCTCCAAATTCGTCCATGTAGGGTGAAATTTCCCCATAGCCGCAACAATGAAATGCTACAAGGGCTGTAAATTTATAATTGGACTTCTAGCCAAGTGGTTTGGATAATTAGTCCAAGAAATGACCAATTTTTCAACCCAATAGTCCTCACAAACCCTCGTAACCTAATGCAGCTGGTTGCCCCATATCTCCAACATCCTCATCCTCTACATCAAACACATTTGAGGTCCCTTCAAACCAAACGCCACCTTAGATCCACACTGTGATGTTAACTCATGTTTCCTTCGATTAGATTAAGGTTGGAAATCTTCCCACGAAGCAATCTGACCTAGAAATTCCTCTTATTTTCTTATAGATCACTAGACATGAGCCATGCAAGGCTCTTCTTGATTCTAGTTATGGAATCAATCTTATCTTCTATGACATGTACAAGGCCTTGAACCTACCACCTCTTAAGAAGAGAAATATCTATTTTAAATTGGAAAACTAGTTAATCATTATATCTTTGGGATTAGTGGAGGACATTGTGACTATAATATGTGGGTGGTCCTATCTTCCCAATTTTCTGGTGATCAAGGTAGAAAACTACAAAGGTGACTTCCCCATCATTATGGGATGTGCATGGTTAAGCATTGTTGATGCACAAATGTGCATCAGGGACATCTCCTTGGAAATCTCCAATGAAAATGAATTTGGACAACTTGAGAAGAAGTGAGTTCCATGCATCGTGTATAGTGATAATGGGTGCAATTGTGTGCAGAAAATATGATTTATTAAAAGTACATGCATTAAATCATGCAATCAGTGTGCACATGAAACTGATATCCAAAAGTGCTTATACACAATAGCCACAAAATAGGAGGGAACCCAGTGGTTGATAGCTGATTCTTATAGCAGCACACTTGCATGGAGCCTACTGAGAGTCTAACATATGCATATGTCAAGGGCATGGATGAACTCAAGTAACTTCATCACTAAATATTTCATGATGAAGATGATGATACATATTGGGGAGAGTTGGTAATCCTTGATCATTTCAAGCTAGAGCCCCTAGAATTAAAAAATCTACTAGCTAGCATGAAGTATTCATTTTTGAAAAATGGCAAGCTGGTTATAATAGCAAATCTTGCTCTTGAACAAAAAGACAAGTTATTAAAGGTGGTCAACAAATGGCCAATAGCCTTGTTCATATCCTAAATTGACTAGAATTGATCCAAGGATATGCTAGCATCGTATCTACACTGACCCTACCATGAAGCCAAGAAGATAGCCACAGAGATGGTTGAACCCTAAGTTGAAGCAAATCATCAAGGAGGAAATGGAATAACTCCTCAAGGTGAGATTCATCTATCCCATCGCAAATAGTGATTGGGTTAGCCCACTCATAATTATGCTAAAGAAAGATGATAAGTGGCAGGTCTACATCAACTTTAGGTTGTAGAATATGACAACATTTCAAGATCATTTTCCATTGCCATTTGTGGAACAAGTGTTAGATACCATATCTAGGCATTACTATTATAACTTCTTGGATTGTTATAGTGGCTATAACCAAATCCATATTTCACCAAAAGATCAGGCCAAAACAACATTCATGAGTCCCTAGGGGACTTTTACATATTGCAAGATGTCATTCAGTCTATGCAATGCCCTTGCAACATTTCAACAATTGGTCCTTAGTATTTTCCAACAGCAAATTGGTAGTAGGGTAGAAGTCTTTATAAATGATTTCTCTACTTATGGAGCTACATTTGAGAAAGTCCTAGATCACCTTGACTAAGTATTGAAAAGATGTGTTAAAACAAACCTTAGTCTCAATTAGTAGAAAAGCCATTTAATGGTCCAAGAGGGCATAATACTAAGGTATAAAATTTTACAAAAAGGAATTGAGGTAGACCTAAAAAAGATAAGGGTCATCCAAGGAATTACACGCCAACTAGAAACAGTCAAAGACATCCAATCATTCCTTGGATACACTACCTACTACCAATAGTTTATAGAGAATTTCTCTAAGATCGCAAAGCAATTGGTCAAGCTTACAAAGAAAGATGTTTCATTCATCTAGACTAAGGATTGCGAACATGCATTCCAATAGCTAAAGGAAAAACTCATTGAAACTCTAATTCTATGAGTACCAGATTGGTTCAAACCATTTCATATAATGATAGATGCATCTAATTATGCCTTGGGAGCCATGCTTTTGTAGTTGGACCATAAGAAACATCCATATTACATTCACTATGCAAGTTGAAGCATTATGGGTGCATAGTTGAATTACACCACAACTAAGAAAGAACTAAAGGAAATGGCATATTCTCTTGAAAAGTTTAGGCACTATGTGCTTGGCTATAAAGTGTTTGTGCACATAGATCATAATCTTATCCACTTCTTAATGAATAAGCCAATAGTGAGCCCCTGTATCATATGGTGGTTTGTGATCTTGCAAGAATTCAATCTTACAATGGTAGATCGAAAAGGGAGTAAGAATGTGGTCACTGATCACCTCTCTCAATTAAAATGGGATAATAAAGAGGAAGAAAGTTCACTTTCTGATTAATTTTCATATGAACTCCTCTTTACAAGAGTAATAAATGACCAAGTGGCCATTGAATCAAAATGGTATGATGACATCTCACTTACCTTCTTACTTAGGAGATGCCATAAGATCTAGACTTTAGGAAGAAATAAAAATTTCTTCATTAGGCTAATTACTTCATGGAAATCAATGGATACCTTTACAAGGTGTGCACTGATGGCCTAGTTCGTTGGTATGTCCCTAATGCAAAACCAATTGTGCATTCTCCAGGATGCTCACGAAGGCCCTTGCAAAGGCCATTATGTAGAGAGATGCATGACCATAAAAAATCTAATGGCAAGATACTATTGGCCTATAATCTTTAGGGATGCCCACCAGTTTTTCCAATCTTGTGAGTGTTGTCAATGACATGGTGGGATGACCACTCGAATGAAGGATCCTCAACAGTGAATTCAACCACTATAGCCCTTTAACATATGGGGAATAGACTTCATGGGTCCCATCACACCCATGTCCAATGGAAAGGCATACATCATTGTAGTAGTTGATTACTGCACCAAATGGCCAGAAGTAGCAATCATCACCAACTATACATCATCCACTGTTGCTCGATTTGTACAACAACATATTATAAATAGGTTTGGTGTGCCATGAGCACTACTTTCTAATAATGGAATCCATTATACAGGTGCCACCTTTCAAAAGTTGATGCAATGTTTAGGGGTTGAACATAAATTAACAACACCCTATCACCCCCAAGCGAACAGTCAACAGAAGTCACCAATAGGGATATCACAAGGATCCTAACAAGGACTATAAGCAAATATAGGAGAGACTAGAGCACAAAACTCAATAACACCATTTGGGCCTACTACTTCATGTGGAAACTCCCCATAGGTTACTCTCCCTATGAGCTGGCATATGTAAAACTTCTGACACTTCCAGTTCAATTTGAGCTCCACACACTTTCAACAACCTACGACTTGGACCTTGATCTAAGCCTAACACAAAGAGAAATATTGATTAACTTAAATGTGCTAGATGAAAACTGATTAGTGGTCCTCTCTTTGAATGAAGTACACAAGGCATACAACAAGAAGCACCATGACCATAGAATATGGAAAGTAAAATTTTAACCTAAAGATAAGGTTCTCTACTGGAACCCCACACATGTACCCTAGAAAATAAAGTTCCAAACGTTGTGGGAGGGACCTTATATAATTGATGAAACCTTTTCCTCTGGGGCCATGTTAATCTATAAACCTAAGAGCCCACAAAAAAATTAGTTGGTCAATATCCAATAGGTGAAACCTTTTCTAAAGCTAGGACAAGCCAGTACAACTACTACCTCACCAAATGGACAACCATGCTCCATATTCCACGTCTCATCCTTTTAATTTAGTTGTGGGGGAGATGGCCATCCATGCTAACCATACACATGGCTTCTTAGTTTTTCACTTTTTGTTTTACACTTTGTTGATTTTTACCCATTTTCGGTTTTTCACTCTATTGATTTTCTCAATTTTTGTTTTACAACATCGTTAATATGTTTTATCTTTCTTGGATATTTTATACTTTATTTTTATGCANAATATGTTTTATCTTTCTTGGATATTTTATACTTTATTTTTATGCGCCTTTTCATTATTTTTTCTAATAAAAGTGTTTTGTTGCCACATGACACAGTGCCAATGTTGTTGTTTACTAATGGTGGTTTGTGCTTAATGTTGTGATTGCTAATGTCTAGTTTCTATTATTGAATTCTAATGTCTAATGACTAAGACATGGTTTATTTTTCATGGAACAAGTAATGAGTCCACATCATCCACCCATCCACAAACTCTATCATTTTCCTTATTTTGGAAGTTTGAGGTCCCTTTCATTAAATAAACTTTTAATTAATTGGTGACCTTGGTAGTTTTTAGAATTGGAAAGGATTCAAAGGTTTGCACATGGTGTGACTTCAAGGGAACTTAATACTCTTTGTACTCTTCTACTTACTTGGTTGCTCGAGTGTTTTCATTGACTTCTCACCATTCTATGTCAACTAATAATTGGAGGTTAAATAAAGTCTTTACATGATGTGGTTTCCATCCAAAATCTTAAAAATTATAGAAAAAAAAACACATGGGCGGAGTTCAAAGCACATCCCTTAGATACATAAATAGGCTATAAGCACTAGTTATGGAACTAGAAAGAGATGTTACCCATGCCTGAAGGTCCCCTCTAACTAAGGTCCTTTCTCACTTCCTACTTCTCTTTTCTTCTCTTTATGGAAAGGTGGTCATTTTATCAAAGCACTCTTGTGTCTTGAGGGAATGGATCCGTTTTGGAGTGGTGATGTAAAGTCACTAGAAGTCATTGGTTTTGGGTCTAGACTAAGGATGGATCTTCTTGGATCATTGTAAATACAAACTCTACAAGGGACTTCTTATGACCTCAATTTGGAATTCCATCCCACCTTCTTAGTCATCCATCTATGCTACCCATAACTCACCTCATTGTCGATTTCCATGTTATGATTGATGTCTTATTTTGATGTATTGAAATTCTTGGATAGATTCTTCTAAGTTTGTCTTTAACTTTTCATGATCATTAATCAACTGTGGGGCCCATGAACTCCTTAATTAAGGTTATGTAAGGGTAAAAAGAGCATGTGCCTACTATGGGGAGGACCCACTTACATAGCTCTTAGTTTGGATAGTTAAGTCCATTATCTTAGACATTGTTGCAATCATATCTTTCGCATGCCTCATTGTGCATCTAGCTTTGTGCTCCTTAAACTTTCATCAAATTCATTCTCCAACCATTTTCTTAATTTTCTAAATTTTCTGAACTCCAACATCCTCTTCTACTATTTTCATCATGTTCATGGATTTTTAGGCTTCCATTTGACTCCCATTTCACAAAAAAATTCCTTACATTTTCAAAGTTTCCCAAATCAATGGTGGTCAATAGCCATGTCGACTAGGCTTAGTCAATGCAGCCAACCTCATCGATGAGGCCTTGTCGACACAACATAGAAACTCTATAAATACCACTAAGCACTTTGAAATTTTTATCATTTTCTTCACAACAAGAGAGGATTTTTTTCCATTTTTCAAAGCCCCAAACCTTCTAGAGCCCATAACTTCTCGACCATTTATCCAAATCACTCCATTCTTTGATCCTGCAACTACCGGAGGTAAGCTCTTAGTTGTGGTGGCCACAAACCTTAAGGTTTCTAATAAGAGCTTTTGGAAAATTTTTCTAACTCCCCCAAAGGGTTAATGGATACAATAATATTAAACCATCAATTTTTGAGAGTTTGACACTCCCAACACCCCTTGGTATGACTATAATGACTTATTAACATTAAAATACAATTAAAACAATGATTAAAAGTAATCAAAACAGCCATAATCACAACTTAGCCAGGTGTAACCTTCCTAATGAGATAAGGTATCCCAATTATTTCATGTTACATAATAATTGCTAACCCATGGTCATGTTGTGATTACAGATGACACCAAGAGCAAAATTACCATAGGAAGGAAGACCATCTCAACTAAGGGAGAAATGACCTAGAATTGAAAGAGGCTAGCAAGAATAAGCCTAGGAAAAGGTAGAATAAACCCATGTAATGGGACCTCTTTGGAAGGAGTAGGAAGTGGAATTTTTTTAATAGATTCCCAAGGAAGAGGCTACAATAGAACAATTATAGTAAGGGGAGGTACCAAGGCCCATACCAAAACTTGAAGTCACACTAACACAAGCCTACCTTAACATAATGAGGCTACGTGATGTCCAACACTTAGTTTTCTAGGAACTAAAATTTGGGCCATTCTTAAAACATGCTCTAGTGGAGGTAAAGACTCAATTACAAACTTCTTCCATGTGGCCAATCATCACTTCTAGTGGGGAGTGGTACATGGAAGAGACATACCTCTTCTAGAACGATAGAAGGGTAGGTTCCACTATGAAAATGAAGGACATTCAGGTGTTCTACTTAGCTAAAGCCATCGCGCAGGCTCTTGTGTTGCCTGATTTTGGAACACAACTAGCAGAGATGTCTACGCAAGCTAATCTAGAGGCTAGAAAGGAGTAGACCTAGCGGTGCTATAGGGTTGACTGCAAGGAGTTTGACACACTTACACTAATGAAATGTGTATACTTCAAGATACCAACCTATCACCTCAATCCAACAGTGAGGCCTAGTAAGGTAACTACCTTCTCCACTCAAGCCTGTGTCACTCTATGTGGGAGATTTCCAGTAAACCTTCCACAATTACTCTATATAAAGATAGAAAAATATTTCAAAGAGAATGAACATGGAAGGAAAACTCTACCTTTTTCATGCCTTATCTGAAAACTTTGCAAAATGGTAGGTATAATCTACTATGTCAATGACATGATTAGGCATACTCTTGTAGCCTATTAGTCTGAAATGATGAAGGATAAGATGCCTACCATGTTTAAGGAAGAGGAGCAGCAACCACCACCTCCACCACCTACTCAACAAACAACACTAGAGGCTTGCACAACCATTTAGTGCTTGCATGAAATCCAAGAACAGCTCTTACATAAGCGAGAGTAGCAAGCAGGAACGACTGGTAGGAATCCATCTATATATCAACTTGCAATGAGTCACGTTAATGAAGTGACTTAAACAATTAGTTAGATGGAGGAAGGTGGACCAATATTCTCAGCCCAACAAATGAAGCAACCTACAAGATCAAATGCCAATGCCCAAGAGGTGACAGAGTCTTTATCTCAACACAATTTATTCCTAGAAATCTCTGGGGATGCCACCTCCTTTTTTGTGTGCTTGGAGGAGGGTGAGGGAGTAACTGTACTAGTGATGCAACACTAAGGGTAGGAGATAGCTACAGAAGTGGTTGCTAACTGAATCATGAAAGCACTTAACACACCTGTGGTGTCTGTACTAGATGTATCTACACTTTGAGATGTGCAGATGTCTGTAGGAACTGTTAATGAAAGATTGAGTGCAGCCTAGCACAAAGAGTTACTAGATCGACTAGTGGGGACTAGGCAATCAATTCTAGACATCTTTGATTTTCTAGATAACATTATTGCAACCCATTTAGAGCTACTTGAGGCAAAGGAAAAATGTATAATCCTGGAAGGACAACTTGAAATGACTCAAGCACAAAACCAATGCTTGGTCCCAGAGGATACTGATGCATGCTTGCTTTCTTGTCCCTGCACTCCTCAACCCTATAATAACCAATGATAAAGCTTTTTAGCAGCTTCAAAAATGATTAAAATAAGTTGAGGAGGGAATGATGACATCTATCGTTAACTAGTTTGTAGCTGAAGCAAAGACCTATTCAATTCAAAAGAACTTGATTCAAACGCACTAGGAAAATGAAACATTGATTGCAAAAAATTATCACCTGTGAAATGTTGACACAAAAAAATAATAGATGTAAGAATTCATCCATCAACAGTAAGAGTAGCTAGCTAGAGAAAACATGGAATCGAATAAATTGGCAATAGAAAATCACAATCTATCTATGAAGGAAGTTCATGCCTTACGCCAAAAATATACCATTGAAATTATTGCCTAGAAAAATGAGGCTCTCAAATTTGAGAAAGTCAAGAATCACTACAGAGACTAGGTTGTCCTGCAAAAGGAGGTGAATGAAAAACATATTCAAATGGATAAGGCAAATGTAAATGAGGCCCTCCAGCAACTCCACCAAGGAAGAGAAGTATGATAACCTATCATTAATGGGATAAATGCCTATAACAAAGCAAAGATCTACATGAAGGAGTTGAAAATCGAAGAAATGACAAAATATATGAAACTGGCCAATCTTCACTACACACATCTAGCAATGGTCAAAACTTGAAAAATAGGTGGCCAACTCGTACTTATTGTATGAGGCCAAGTTCAAGCATCACAAGGACACCAAGCAAAAGCTTGAGATGGCAAAGGTTGAACTTAAAGTTCATAAGGCATAATTCACTGATCAACAATTAATTGTTGAAAACCTAGCCAAGAGAATAAATGATTACTAGAAGCTACAAAACACAATTAGGGTGTTCGACATTGGGCACAAACAATTTGTTACCTATTTTATCAATGCTAAGGAGCTATTCCTAGCAATTCCCTGTCCTTGGAATGTGCCCATTCCAACCCACATTGGTGAAGTTATGTGGACTGTGCATGATCCTAAGAGTAAGGAGGAAAAAATGAAATCATTACTATATGCTTTTCGTCGGCCACTAGAAGTTACAGCAATAGCTAGAGAACCACAATAGCCTTAACCACCACATGTGCTTGAAGCTAGAGAAGGTCCATTGGAGTCTCAGGAGCCTCTAATGCCTAGGATCGTATGATCTTCTCAATTTTCTTCATGTCATTAGAGGATGTGTTGTTTGATTTTTGTTTGGTGCTTAATTTTGTGTCATGAACACTACAATTTGTAATTTTGTTGATCCGTACACCTAGGCACTTAGTTTTTTCATGTAGTTTTGTTGAGTCATCTGCTAGTCAATAATCCCATACCTTTGTAAAGAACTTGAGAATGAGTTTTCATTTAGTCATAGGGGTATGATGAGTTGTTGATTGGCCACATCAACAAGGCCTCATCGACTAGGCCCCATTGATTGGGTCGTGTTGACTAAGCACTATCAACATAGGGTCTATTCTTGCTTATAAATACGTGCCAACCCACCATGTTTAGGCATCATCTTGTAATAGTTATAGCTAAGCTCTTACAATTTTTACATTCAAGAGTTAGAATATTTTCTTGAGTGCCTACAGTAGGAGTCATTGAGTGTACGAATCTTTATTTGAGCATTGTTGTACTTGAGCATGACGGTGTATGCGGCAATACAAACAAGCTTCTTGATAAACCTTGCAGCATTCTGAATAGCTTAAATATTTTATTCATGCATTTAATGGTTTTAGTTATTTATTTAATGTTCCCTAGTAATTAAGCTAATTAAGTAATTAAGCAAGATAAGCTAAATAAAAATTAAGTATACAAATAAGTACGACTGCTTCGAGCATGTGTATGATGTTTGGTAATCCCAGCAATGCTTAACGCTTGGTAACCCAGCAACGTTATATGTGTTCAAGATGTGCACAGTAAGTGGGACCAAATACTTAAGTTAGGACTAGTTAAAGAATAGTTAGCCAATTATATTAAAGTAGACATTAAATCACTTTATTCTTTATCCTATTTATTTCAAGTACCAAAACCATAAAACACAAAATGGTAAAAATCATGTGCCTTAATTACACTTAAACCATATCCCTAAGCTTCACAAGTGTAATTGGGAAGACAATTAATGTTTTGAATGCTCAGTTCACTTCCTAGAGAACTAGTATATTGGAAAACTATAGAGTCTATGAAATTCCACCGAATTATGTGAGAAAACTTTGTTATTCGTATGGTTGGGTGTAGGGATACTTTGCCATTCATCACCTTGTTTCCAGCTCTAGATTTGTTTTCTTAGATTTGACACTCATGAATAGGTATGATATTCATCATTAAAGATTTTAAGGACATCACTCCAACATCCAATGGATTCAGGTTCCAATGACCCTTACCAACTTTTTGCTTCCTTCATAAGTGTTCTAGGAAATAACTTCAATTTTTGCCAATCACTCTCTATGTTTTTAAAGGCACAAGAATTGTAGAATGCTTAAAGGTAATGATAGGGATCAGAGTTATAACCACCTTCAAATTGTGGCATGTTGTTCATATCTAGCCATTTGATTCAACTATCTCTCACGTACCTAGTCAGTATGTAGAAAAATTCCTAAATATTGATCATGCTTTGGGTTGTCATAAGAGGTTCATCATCATGATCAAGTTCATATGCTCTATTGTAGCAGTAACTCCTTCTATGCTCTTGGCTCTCTTGGTCCTCTCTTCTATCTCTTCTTCTCCTTCTTTCACACTCTCCATCTTCTGAATCAGAGTACCTCAAATATCTATCATGATGACCATGAGTTCACCTTTTTTCCCTATCAGAGTCTATGTACTTATGTCTTCTCTTGTTAGAGTTCTCTGATGATCATGATGAATCAAATGAGGTGGCAAGAGAATGGTGTTGGCATGTTCTCCTTTCATGACTCTTGTATGTCTCTTTGTAAGTTGTAATAGGATCCCTTGGCCTAGAGTCCTACTTGTATCTTGAGTTAGTAGCCTTCCTCTTGTGTGTCTCTAATAGAGTAGAATGAAGTTGGGCTTTGATAAGTTTCTCTAGTCTAATGATTAGTGTCTTTGAAGGCTCCTCATGGTTCTGGAGAAGTTGTTCTGAAATGAATTGATCAGCATCAAGTTCTTCTAAGATAATAGAAGTGTTAGTATACTTCCCTTTGCTATGTATATATTTGATTTCCATGGTAGCATCTCTTCTTGTCTCCTTAACAGGTGATGGTTGATCATTATGTGAAGCCATGTTATAGTTTTAGACATTTTATGTTAAAAGTGTGCTTTACTTATAGTTGTTAAATTTGAATTTAAGTTTTAGATATAACAAACTTTGAAAAATCAATTACTTAGCATAACATTGACCTGTCCTTAGCAATGGTGCCAATGATGAGTAATGGAGTATCCAACACCCAACCATACAAGATACGAGTGTTCATGCACAATCTTGGTCAAATTTTGTAGATAAGGTAATGTGATTATATAAGTAATTGGTTAGAGTTTGTGATTGTTTCCTTCCCACATAAGCTAGTAAATTCAATGCATATGGTTTAACTCACAATGGGTCATATGATAAATGATGTTTTATGGGCCATAGTGCTCCTAGCTAACATGAAGTAAAAGTCATAGTTTCTAAATCTAAGTGATAGAAAACAAACCTAATCTAGCCTATGTGATGAGTAGTTGGTCCTAATCTTCTGTTCATACCTTGGAATTCATGTAACTACTACTGGGATTACCAAATACCACACTACTAGGTGTACCAACTGATAATACTACCAGGTTACCAAGTAGCCACACTTAAGTGTTTGAGATCAGTCATACTCATTCCACTTAACGACAAGAATGGTAAAGTGCGTTGAAAGTAAATTAGTAACTATGAAAATGGTAAACATTAAACTAAATGAAAGTAGAATAAAACTAAGTCTTGCTCTAATGATGGAAAATAATCTCGATCTTTATTTCTAGTCATGCAATGTGTCCAAGTACATCACACTTGAATAAAGACTCTATTCAATCACTTAACATCACACTGTGTCCACACACTACTAAGTATTGAAAGCTAAAATTATGAAAACAAACTAAAAGAGTTCTACTACTATGTTATCAAATCTACTATAGATCTGTGCACCTAAGTGTTGCTTTTATAGGCTAGCACACACCTTACGATATTGTTTATACGATAGCATATCTACGACATCATAATTATGATATCGTTACTACAAAAAAATTGAATTTATCACCTTGTAAATAATAAGCATCTTTAAAAAGTATCGACACATAGAGGTATTCAAATTTTTTTAACTTTTTATATGATAGCGATCTCTAAAAATAATCATAACAATGTTAATTTCTAGTCTAGCCATAGGATAATTGTTGAATAAAATGGTACACTAAAATTGAAGCTGTCTACAATGAGAGTGTTTGTTTGAAAGACTTTTTGGTTATGAGCAATAGGAACTATGTGATGAGTTAAGAATAAGTGTTTTGCAGGATTGGATGGATGGTTCTCAAGTAACATATTATGACATCCCTATACCAATTTATAGGATAGATAGTTATGAGCCACAAATAATAGTGATAATAAGTGGGGGGTATTGGAATTGAAACTTTTTTAAACAATAGAAGGTTTTAACATGGATGTGGGCTAATGTGGAAGACAAGGCAATTTTATTTACACCATATTAGATCTAATAAATTAAATGTAGAAGATCACCATCTCTCAATTATTATTCCCATCAAGTATCAGAATGCTATTAGCAAGCTTTGCTTAAGCTCTCATCATCTTAGTTCTCATTTATCTCCAAGACATAGTCAAATTATAATTCAACATTCCATGATAGAATCAAAGTTATAATAGCAAAGACTATAATTTGACTTTGCATTATGATGTTGGTAATAATCATGGCTTGAATTATCACCTAAAAAAGCATCCATAAAAATTATAAGCAAAGACTATAAATTTTGGTTTTTTTACTAGCAATAAATGGGAGTAGTTTTTTTCAACTTAAATTGCTAAAAAGGAGAAATTAGCACCAAATGAAATGCCAAATTTTAACTCTTCGCCTTTATTTATTATCTAGGTGCTTTATTTTATCAACATAGTTTAACAAGTTAAGTACATGAGGCATTTGACTATGGTTTTTCATGGTTTGCACATGTGCAAGCATACACTTTGGAAACAATATAGTAACTTGCAAATTAGAAGCTATGTGTTCTAAGTAAATGAGTTATGCCTCATTGAGTCATGGCCTTTGCTTATATGCATGAAAATTTTCCATTTATTACATGCATTAGTAAGTATTAAAGCCATACATTTTTTATGTGCATTGAGAAAAAGAGTATCCATAGTACTAAGAAGTGTAACATAATTGTTAGAACACTTGTCCCTTACAAGAAAGGTTATGGATGCTTGCCTTCACTTTTGGGTGTGTCAACAATGAAGTAGCCTTGTGGAACACTCTAACCTAATTTTCTTGAGTGCTAAAAAAATATGCAATTAAAAAATTTATTTAGTAAACCTATATTTAAAAGTAAATATTTGATATTTAAATTACATTTATATTAGTTATTTGTATTACTTTTGTAGTTGTTGTACTAAGATGCTTTTTTTCATTGTAATAATCAACATTATCTTTTATTCTTGTATACATGTAATAATATGCTAATGTTACATATCATTATGTTTAATGAAAACACCATAAAAGTTCCATATTCACTATATATATATCTTTAAATACATGCATCTAGTTCCAATTCCAAAACCAGTCCTAAGGTTGCTTGCTATTGTGATGGCCTTTCATTCATCATCATTGTAATAGTTGCATCTTGTCAGAACGACACTCAAAAAGGAGTGCGTTCTAATGTGCAACGAACCAAATGAAGGGTTACATTCCAAATTCCAAACACTTCCGTGCCATGCCAACGAAGGTGAATCAAACTGGCCCCACACTGGTCTTCATTGAAGGCGGGAACATTCTTTTGCATTATTTATTATACCACTCCCAATATTCCATGGAACATTTTACACCGTTAAATATGTTCATTAATTATACCACTCCCAATATTCCATGGAACATTTTACACCGTTGAATATGTTCATTAATTCGTAAAAATGCAGTGCTCACGACGGCCACGCATGTTGCCGATGGACAGCTCTAAGTGCGCACAATAATTACCAGTTGTATATGATGCAGCCAGAATTCTCTCGAATTAAAAAACAGAAAAAGGTTATCTACCGTGCAAAAGAATATTCCCACGGATTCAGAAACTTAAAAAAGGAAGCGGAAAAGAAAAAACAGCCTCAATCACGTATTATGGTTTATGGTTTTTTGATCATGGCATGGCAAAGTACTCAAATAACCACGCTTTATATTATTTGTTACATGTAGTGTTTTTTACTATAGCATGGCTTTTAGTTTTACCTCAGGTGACCTTCATATGAACAGCTGCAAACCATGTGCATCAGAGACCATGGCTTTGCAAACGAAGCAAAATAAATTATGTGGCAGTTTGCAGGTGTATGGCTTGGCCAATCAAATGGCCATGGTTAGCCATACCAATCAAAAGACCATGACATGTGACCAGGCCCTCGGAAAGGAATTATACTTTCACTTATCCAATACCCTCCCACAAACCAGATAAGCATCAATCCTCTAGATGATGATCCTTTAGAGGTAAAGTAATTTATTACGTTCTTATTCTCTATTTGAGAATGGAAAGTTGCATACTAGTTAAATGTATTTCAAGTTTATTTATGTGGATACACAATTGCACATCTTTTGTAAAAGAATTAATAATGAGTCGTTTGTCTATGTATGTACAATCTCTCTCTTTATTTACTTATCACGAGGCAATGCTTTTCGGATTGATACGGATTACCCCTTCAATACTGTGCAGGTGCCTTGGAATTTAGAGTTGCCCGTACGGGGCTCCTCCGACTTTTAGAGACGAGCCTTTTTTTCTACTATAAACTACGATTTTACCCACAAATTAATGATTTTTACGTAATTTAACAATAACTGTTAGCAGATCTCGCAGCAGAATATGAAATGAGATGAAAATAAAGAGTAATTGAACAACAGGTAATTGCAGAAAAAATCTTATTATGAACGATGGAAATAACAAGCATCTCTCTTCATCACACGGAGAGAACAAGAATAAACCTCTCTCTCATGCAATGTGAAAATAACAGGGTTCTCTCTTCATCACATGGAGAGAACAAGAAGAAACCTCTCTCTCATGCAATGTGAGAATTCTCCCAGTCTTGTCTTTCTCATGCTGTTTATGACTGATCCTAGGGCAGACTTAAATAGCCACATCGGGGTTACAAAATTAGAAACGTCTAAAAAATTAACTAAGATAAAACTTCACAATACATTTAGAAGTCTTATGTTATTTTTAAGGAAAATTCTAAAACCATCCAACGATAGAAATGGAAAGTGTAGTTCATGAATAAGCAACTGCTAATTCATTGCTATGATCTACCGCTTCACTGTTAGCTTTTTCCAACAATCTCCAACTTGGAGATTTTGATTGAGGATCAATCATATCTCCACACCATCCTTTCTACCATCCTTTCTACCTTGTCATTCTATGTTGCTTATGTTGAGCAGTGACATGGAGAGAAACCTTCTTCTTCTTGTCCCTCTGCAAACGGAGGCTGTACCAGTGGCGGACCAGATGGCCTTGCCCTTCCACCAACTTGCCAAAATACCACTCCACCACAGAAAACCGCCAAACAAACCCTTAGAAACCTCGCCGCTGAAACCTTGCCGATCCTCGGCAACTTCGACGTCATCGCCTGTCGCTGATTCCCGGCCGACCACGACCATGATACGGACCACGACAGCGAGCGCATGTGCCCCAGCACTGCCGCTCCTGCCACGGGCGACCCGCGTGCGAAGGTGCAGTTCCGTAGCATGAGTGGGGACGAGTCCTCGGCCGACGCCATGGCCTGCAACTCCAGGAGCACCTTCTGGGTGTGTCAAATGTGGGGTTCCATTGGGGAACGCCTGCTTCCCGGGTCGAGGACGCACAGGACGATGTCCATGTCCTTGCGCCATAGGCAGACCTGCTCCACTGCCTACGGCAACAGCTCCAACTCCACCGGCGTTCTGGCCACGGAGGCATTCAAGTTCACGATCGTCTCCTTCGTCGACGTCGTCTTCGGTTGCGGCCACCGCAATTTCCCTGCCGGTTTCCTTGACGCCGCCAGACTCGTTGGTTTCGGCTGCGGAAAATTGTCCTTGCTGTCTTAGTACGCGAGCTCCGTCGGCTCTGAAGGCATTGCCTTCGCTTATTGCCTGGCCTTTGTTACTGGCAGCAGCAGCCCCCTGTGGCTCGGACCCAATTCCCAGTCCAAGTTTCCAGGCGGCTCCAAACTTGGCAGCACGCCTCTGATATTGAATCCGGCCATGAAATCTTCGTTTTTGGCAATCGCTCCACCGAAACCGCATGCGTCGGCGTCGGTGTCCACGTCGGCTCAACTCCGGCTTGATCCAGCCGGGGGAGGCCACGCATTCCACGATGGGAGACTCTGATTCTGACAGAACTTCAACAGAAACGCGAACGTCGAAGTCGTTAGGGTTTCTGAGCGTCGAGCAGGCCTCCTCCAGGGACACGCCCTCAGACCAACCTTCGCCATTTCCGTTTTCATCGCTGGCTGTGCCTGCGGATGTAGTCCTCAGCTCTTCATTGTCTGCTTCTGCGTCTGCCTCTGCATCTACCTCTGCTTCTGCGTTCAATTCCACCTCTTGCATTGCTACCATCCAACATCTCCTGGAGAAATCATCAATGAAAGATACAAAGTATCTTGCCCCTCCTAGGGAAGTCACTGGTGCTTGCCAAACATCAAAGTGCAGCAAGTTCAAGATGTCTCTACTCTTAGCAGTTGATGTGCTAAACTTTAATCTGTGTTGCTTACTATTAACACAATGCTCACAAAATGGTAAACATACCGAATTGAGCCCAGGAAGTAGTCTCTGTTCAGAGAGAATCTGCAAACCTTGTTCTGACATATGACCAAGGTTTCGATGCCACAACATCGTCGATTCTTTTCCTAAACTAGTTGATGCACAGAAGACTCTCCCACTTGATGTGTGTTTCCCATAAGCATGTACAGATTTGCAGCAACCTTTTCTGCCTTCTTTTCATTACTCTTCTTTTCATTCCTCAATGTGAAGTCGCTTCCATTGAACTTCTCTATTTCGTATTTGCCAACCATTTTGTAAAATTTGTATGCACGATCTGCAACACACTTCCACGGACTATGAACCTGGATGATGCTTCGATACCACTGTTAGCAAATCTGACAGCAGAATATGAAATGAGATGAAAATAAAGAGCAATTGAACAACAGGTAATTGCAGAAAAAATCTTATTATGAGCGATGGAAATAACAAACATCTTTTTTCATCACACGGAAAGAACAAGAATAAACCTCTCTCTCATGCAATGTGGAAATAACAGGGTTCTCTCTTCATCACATGGAGAGAACAAGAAGAAACCTCTCTCTCATGCAATGTGAGAATTCTCCCACTCTTGTCTTTCTCATATTGTTTATGACTGATCCCAGGGCAGGGGGTTACAAAATTAGAAACGTCTAAAAAATTAACTAAGATAAAACTTCACAATACATTTAGAAGTCTTATGTTATTTTTAAGGAAAATTCTAAAACCATCCAACAATAGAAATGGAAAGTGTAGTTCATGAATAAGCAACTGCTAATTCATTGCTATGATCTACCGCTTCACTGTTAGCTTTTTCCAACAATAACGTGACCCACCTTGGGATGATTACTCGTTGTGTTGACTATGGGTTCAACCTGGTGGATTGGCCTGACTTTTATATTAACCTTTCCAGAGAAATCAATAATTCCTCAAGCGATTTATCTTTGACCTAACCTGCCAAATTTTTTCGGATTCTTTGATATGTGTGTCTTGATAAAATTTTCAGCTGTTTAAACATATTTTGTTTCACATTTTACAAAGCTACTTAGATTTATGGATATTCTATTTTTTGAATTATTTCATCTTTCACCCGGAATTACTAAAACCACGTGGTCCAGGTAATAAAATAAATGATGAACTCGATCGTCTTGATTTCCTTGGTCGTCCGACACTTATCAAAAACTTACACTCGGGTTTGCCCTGACGGTACCATCGCACCGCTACACTATGCGCAGCTGTCGTAACATCTTCGACATCATTTTATTATTATTGATTTTTTCTCTTTAATGTTTTCCATTTCCATTTTACAAATATATACCAGGATTCCTCTTCTCCCATATTTGCGAATTTGGGTAAAGCATCCATTGTCTTTAAAAGTTCAGAAATGAGTGCCTGTGTAGGCATGTTACTATTCCATTTGATTGTAACTTAAATTCGCATACAGTTGGTCTCTTTGCTTGGAAAGTGATGGTTGATGGACATGCTGGTGCGGTTCTTTGTTGGACAAAAATAAGATGGTGTGCTTTACCTTATAGCTATCATATTTTTAAATAGTATATTTTTAAATATAGTGATAGGTGGTTTAAGTGATTAGTTTATTGTTTTATTAAGTAGAAGGTTATTTAAAAAGTCAAATTTAAAGCATTGTTATAGTCTCCTACAATTTTTTTAAAAGTAAAGCATTAAGAAATATGTCTTGAACAACACCCTTAGGATAGCATACGAAGGTTTAAGGATCGTACTTTTCTATGCAAAGTAGTGCAAACTAATTGATGAGTGATGGAGTATCCAACACCCAACCATATGAGTTTCAAGTGTTTATGCATAGGCTGATTGAATTCCATAGACAAGGCAATGTGATTATGCTAGTAATTGGTTAAAGTTTGCGATCATTGCCTTTCCCTGTGAGCTAGTAAAATCGATGCACATGGTTTAACTCATGGTGAGGTATATGATAATTGGCTAATTCATTGCTATGATCTACTTATTTACGCATCCCATGCGATATCGTGTACGCGATATCGCGTCTTTCCTTGCGATATCACATACGTGATATCGCGGTCCACCGCCATATCTATAAATAAGAGGCGACACTCCCCTTATTTCCCAATTTTGGCT
>MNCI01027158.1:0-43305 GCA_015680685.1 Gnetum montanum | reverse complement strand
CTCATTGCTAGGCTAGAACGTGTGATAAGTACGACTTAGTTACGAGCACCCACGGGTGTGTACGGCTAGCTAAGGAATCGACTGCTTATCACACTTAAGCTAAATAGGTGCCTCAGTACGACCGCTTCGAGCACTTGCGTTACGTGTGGTGATCCCAGTAACGGTTAGCGTTTGGTAAGCCACAGTTGCATAGTTCAGGGTGTGTCCGGTAGGTGGGAACGGATGCTGACGCTAGTTAATTTAGACTTAGATCCTTAGTTAGAGTTAGCTTAGTTTCTCAACCCTTCCTCTCTGATAGCATAAGGAGATAAACCTGAAAAATACCAAAAAAATCACATACCTCACACTTGCTTAACCATACACCGTGACACATACAAGCAAGCCTGGGAAGACAACGAATGATTAACCCCAAGCGTTTCTTGTGGTGTTAAGGCATTTAGTCTGCGGAGTTCGACCGGATCGCGCGTGTACACTCGTATTGGTATGGTAGAGTGTAGGGGTACCTCACCACTCATCAATAATGATGTTGTGTTGGCCATAATTTGCCTAGAAAACATAAGGTAAGAGTAAAGGTTTTTAATTCTAAGAAATAGTAAACAAATCTAATCTAGCCTATGTGATGAGCATCCAATCTTGACCTTTTGTTCACACCTTGGACTTCATGTCACTACTACTGGGATTACCAAGTACCACACTAAAGAGTGTAGCAAGTGATGATACTACTGGGTTACCAAACAATTACACTTAAAGTGCTTAAGATTAATCATACTCATTCTGCTCAACAACAAGAATAGGAAAGTGCATAGAAAGTAAATTAATAACTAATGAAAACAGTAAACATTAAGCTAAGTGAAAACAGTAAAGACTAAGTGATGTTGTAATGATGTAGAGTAATCTTGATCTTTATTTCCATGCATGAAATGTGTCCAAGTACCTCTCACTTGAATAGAGACTTTATTCAATTACTAAACATCACACTGCGGGCAGTCACTGCTAAGTGGTAAGTGCTAAAATTGAGAAAACAAACTAACAAAATTTCGCTAAGTGTGAAATGAAACTGTATGTGGACGGTGCGCCTAAGTGTTATATTTTTAGGCTCACACATGTTTGCGATATCAGATATGTGACATCGTATCTTATGCCTCGATATTGGTGATTTGATATCATGGTTTCGATATTAGATACCCGATAGCATTGTCAAAAAAAATTTGGATTTATCATACCCTCATGTCTAATTGAAAACTCATCTTCAAGTTAAAACAAAATGGGGATGGAGTTCCTTACAAAATTGGGAGATAGGTTTACATAACATTGAGTCTTATATACATGACTCTCTAATGTTGCAATGGAGTTTACAAAAATGACATAAGTCATGACATGTCATCTTTACAAAAAGAACAAAATTTGGCGAAGCTGGATGTAGCCTTATGTTGTTCTAGATGATGGTGGCTCTTCTATTGGTTATTTCCCCTTATCATCAAGCTTTTGAAGTCTGTACTAATTGAGAAGCACTTGAAGTTTTTCTTCTTTCATATTGAGATTGTGAACCGTCTATGTTGATGAACTAATGTTTGATGGAATCGGCATGTCCCATGGGCATGGAAGCTATGAAAAAATTTGATTTTCTTTGATATACTAGGCTACTAATTTCCTTCTCTCTTCCTTGAATGCTCTAGCCTTTTCTTGTAAATCATGGTAGTTTGATAATCTCCTAGCTAGGTTTGTTGCAACATCTTTTTACCCATGGTAGCCAACCTTCACTATTTCTAGTTTAGAGTTTTCCACTTGGAGTTTTTGTAAAGCATCTTTTCTATCCCCAAACTCTTTCTCATATAGTGCATATGTGGTTGCTACTTCTTGTTCTAACTCATTTCTAGGCCTGCATGCTATTAACATGGCCAAGTTAGTGTAACGAAGGTTAGCTAATCCCATGTACTCTTTCAGGTTCTTGATTTGTAGGTCTTTGTTCTTTACTATTCCATATGGGTTGCCAGTCAATATTTTGTCATGATATGGAGTTGATTCTGGCATTTGCCATTTGGATTTTCTTCTTGTTTATCTATTTGTACATGTCCACCTAGTCATGAAAGTGTTCCTTGAGCCTTTCATGTTTCTTTGCCTCATTTTTCCACGTGCTGATTTTAATGGCTGATTTTTGTCTAATGGTGTGTACCTCCTCCATAAAGAGGGTTCTATTTTCTCTCATGAGGTGGCTCATATCCTAGTTGACCTTCATCAGTTATTTTCTTAACTAATGGATGCTCTCCTCTAGGATGTTTTTCCACTTCTCCACAGTGGTCAACCTCAGGTTGTTAGTAGCAAGTTGCTTATTTTCTTTTTGAACTACAGTAAGTGCCTTCACATGTGCATACATCTGTGCTTTAGCTACAGAGGCACTCCATACCACTTTCTTCTTCTCATTTGTCAATTGTTATTCTACTTAATTAATCTGATGATCTAATCTATTCTAAATTGCTTGGTCTGGTCAGGTGCAACAAATTATGTGGGATCTGTTCTTTCAAATCTTAGGGCTGTGAGCTCTTCTTGTAGTTTTAGAACTTCTACTTCCACATTCTTTGCCCTGGTCTCTACCATGATTAGTTTTCCTTTGGTAGCTATGAGTTCAAATTGTACTGGGAATGTCGAAGAGGGTTATGATGACCTACCTAGTCTGCAATAGCCTATCAAGCACATCCTCATGATTGGAAAGAGTCATCAAGGTTCTGGCTAACATTTGGGCATCTCTGGCTTTAGTTAGATCTGCTAGTGGTACAACAGGTACATTAAAGGATTTTTTGATGTGATTAGTGATCACCTCTACTACTCTTGCTACATCCTGGTGCTGCATTACCACAACCATGGCTCCTTCTCTAATCTCTAGCACCACTTGGAATATTGTAGTGTTTCCAAAGATCTATTGTGACCATTGTACCTCTCCTCTTGAATACAATGAAAATTTTCCATTTGCTAGATTAGTTGAAACTATGAGTCCTATGGCATTGTCAATTACTCTATACAGATTGACCTCTTCCCTTATTTCCCAGTTGATTATTTTTGCAATTTGTTGCAGATGGTTGAACGATGCTCGATAATATTATAGCAATGGCGATGAAACCTATGGTTGTTGTTGCCCTTGCTATTGGCTACTAGGCCTTGCTTACTCTTGTTCTTACCATTTCTCTTGTTGTTGATCTTGTTCTTATTCTTGCTCTTGCTCCTTACCATGGTCTTTCCTTGGTGGAGCTAGTTTGAGCAACTTAGCATATAAAGCATTTTGGGCCCTCTTGGGAATGTCATTGGTGTATTCTATGATTTTGCCTCACTTGCACAACTTCCTGATAATGTAAGGGAATGGAAGTATTGGCCTTCTTGCCTTTCTTTCTTCAAACCACCTTTGCATTTCCATGAAGTACAATTGTGCAAGGTTGACATTGTGTTTGCCCATCAAAATCACACTTCCTCTAGCTGCATAAGTTAATAGTCGATTGAGTCCTTTTGTTGGAAATAGATGATAAGTGCTAATTTTAAAGTATATTCTTTCCTCTAGAGTTAGTTCATTATAGCCCTTATCTTCCTTTCCATAAGTTTTTTTCAACCATAACTTTTTGGTTTCAGGATTAGATCGGGTGGACAGATGTGCTACCTGTGCCCCTTCGTTGGGTATGTTCAAAACTTCTGCAATTCCCTTGATTGAGAATGACACCAAGATTCTTTCAATGTTGACAATGGTTCCCTCTTCCTTGTTGTGCCAAAACTAGTATGTTTCTCCAAGGCATCATTCACCATTCTATGATAGGATAGGCCATAGCTATGATGCTTAGAGTTGCGTTTGTACTGCTTCAGGAATAAATTCCATGAACGGGACAAAGTTCATTTCCATAATCACCATGGTTAGGATGGATCTTTCTTGAATTGCTTGAAGGTAGTCTTACAACAATGTGAGGTGTTGTCCTTCAACTTGTGGTTAATTTGCCTCTCCTTGGGCTGATTGTCATGTAGCAGGAGTCTCTTGATGAATGCTAAATGATTGTGCTTCCTACTCCTTCTATTTTGGTTCTTGTCCTTCGTTTCGACCTTTGCCTTAGCCTCCTAGTCTTTTGCTTGCTCCTTGTGAAGGTCCTCCTTGTGCTCCTCCTCTTCTTAGGACCATATGCAATCATTAAGTAATTAGAATTACTAAGGTTTTTTCCATGTATTCTTAATGGTTTCATACCCTACTCATACCCTTATTTTTATTAAGTTCTTAGTTGTTAAGATTGCAGAGTTAGAAAAATTTTCAAAAAGTTATCCCATTAGTGTTAATCTCTTGATAACCCTTTACAATTGCTCATTTTGTTCATATGTATGATGGTTAGTGATCCTTAAGATCATTAATTGATTATTTTGGCTTTAGTATGTTTGATTTTTTTTTTAAATTTGAACTATCTCTTCATACTTAACCTTAAAGTGTCTTCCAGTGTTAGAATTTTTTGAAAAATTAGCTCAGATTTTCCTCACTGGCACCCCCCAACGACTAAGTTGACCACTCCATGATCAAATGGGTTCAAAAAGCATGAAAATTGGAGTGATATTAATCAAGCTAGGGCAAGGGAAAGCTAGGAGGTTAGAGCTCATACTGGAAAAGAAAATTCAAAAAATCTCCCTTGTTTCAAATGAAAAATGATGAAAAAATTTTCAAAGTCCCTACATATATATAGATTTTGCAAGATCTAATTTCGAGGACCCAACATTAGGGATTTGATATCAGTATGGACCAGATATTTGTGATTTGATTTTATGCATTTAATGTTTTATGGCATTTCCTTTAATGCTTTAAGTAATTAAATAATCAATTAGGCTAAACTAAGCTAAACTAAGCTAGATTAAGTAGTGATTAATTAAGCACATAAGTATGACCACTTCGAGCATATGCTTAGGACTTGGTAATCTTAGTAACGCTTAACGTTTGGTAACCCAGTAGACTAATCATGTTTAGGATGTGTACGGCAAGTGGGACCAAATGCTTATGTTAGGATTAGTTAGGTGTAGTTAGTTCGATTAAGTTAGTAATTGAATTACTTCATTCCATCAATCCTTTGTTATAAGCACCCAAAACATACAACATAAAAAATTAATAAAAATCATATGCCTCGATTACACTTAACCATACTTTGCATGTCACACATGTAATTGGGAAGACAATGAATGATTGTTAGGGAAAATTCACTTCCTAGAGACTAGTGTACTGGAAAACACAGCGTTCATGGAATTTAACTAGATCATGTGTGAATGCTTAGTGATTTGTATGGTTGAGTGTCGGGGTACTCATCGCTCATCAATTATTCTAAGTAAAATAGTAAAACTAGGAGAATGCTAAATAGTATGAAATAACTCGATCTTTATTTCCATTCACACTTGTGCCCAAGTACAAAATTCTCAAATAAAGATGTCATTCACTAGTTCATACCACACTGTAGGAATTCACACTTTTAATTGCTAAGTCTAAATTCATGAAAAAAAATTCAAAGAGTTTTAGTAAGGGTGGATGAAATTGTGTCATTGGTCATGTGCCTAAGTGTTGTATTTATAGCTAGGCACGTGTCATGCAAGGATATCTGATGTTGTAGCTTGGGCTTCGATATCAGGTACATGATATTGTAGCTCCGATATTGGATACGCAATATTGTAGCTATAAAAAAATTGATTTTATAAGGGATCATCAATTAGAGTGATGATAAGGTGCTTGTTTCTCAAGTTGAAGACTTGGGTTCTCACCTAGGAATAGCCACTCAAAAAGGTTAAAATTTTGCTCATCTACTAAAATCTCCCAAGATCCCACTTAGTGAGATAAGCATTATAGCTTCCAATGATGATTTTATGCTCTTCATCTTCCACTACTACATGTATACAAAATTTTTAGATGCATTTTTCTCTTTGAAGATTAATCCATCTCCCTATTTTAATCAATAGATAGTGAGATCCCACACAAGTACGTATGATTGCCACCTTATTTTGTTTAGAAATAGCATTAGATAAATAAGTAGGTATTCTTTTATGGATGCTACATACTTGTCCCCATGTGCTTCAATGCCTTTTGTTTGATCCCTATTTTCATATCCTTAAATCTTAAGTTTAAATCTTGATCTTTAATATTCAATTTTTGGAAACATTTTTTTCCATCATTAAACCATCCTTTTCTTGAGTGACCTTAAACTTCTATGGTCATTATTCTATTTTTGGAGATATTTTTTTCATCATTAAACCATCATTGTCTTTGAGTGATCTTATAAACTTCCATGGATAGGTGGATGCTAAACCAAGTAAGCATCTTTTTTATAAAACTATAGAAATTTTTGAAGTGTTGCAATTTTTATAGGTAGCATATCTACTTCTATTAATAAAATATCAAGCACAACTTGAACTTCTACTTGGAGCTCTCATGATAAAAGTTATTTTTGGACGTATTCCAAATGTTTCCATTGCATTGGAAGTAAATTGGTTCCCCAAGTTTCATAATTGTATAATAAAACTACCTAAACAAGTTTAGTGTACATTTTCTTATGAACATCCCATGCCCCAATCTATTCTTGTCTATATTTACTATAAACTAAATTTAAAGCATAGATACTATTTCAAACCTTCTAAGTAATACAATCTTGCTAAAAATATCTATTGAAACTGAGATGCCTAAATACTTATGTAAGGAGACAATTTCCATTTTCTCTACTAAATATAAAAATCATATGCAAAAGATCTTGGACCACACATCATCATTTTGGTTTTGCTAACATTGACTTTCATCCTTGAGACAATACAAAAATAATCTAAAATTTAATAAAAATAAGGTATTAACTTAAATGTGTTCAATTGTAATAAGTAGTGGTAAAGGGGGAAAAATATAGAATCAAAAAAATAGATACTTTTATCAAACTTAAATGTGTCTCAAGTGCATTGTTTGGCATGGAGCAAGTGTTGAACTTTAATAACTAATATTGTNCATTTGAAATAACTTTCTCTAATTTTCTTACTAGAATACTACTCCCTTTAAAGAAAGAAGAATTGATTAAATAGGGGTAGTGTCCATTAACTTTACAATTTTCATTTGCATCATCAGACAGATGGACTATTGCAGGTTTAGCTACGGTGTTCATGTTTGAATAAGGGCGAGGTTGGAAATAGTGCATGTGTGACTCTGAGTAAATGCATGGTGGTGTTAGTGGTGCATGCAGCGATAGAGAGAGAGGGGTCTGGCTGCCATGTATTCTTCTTATTGTCTTTGCACTGCCATTGTATATCATTCCATACACAACACTCTATGTGGAAAGCTGTATCCTCATTTCTTAAGCCACTCATTTATTAATGTAATTCTTAGCTTAAATTAGTATATTTTAGATGAGATATAAAAAATTGGTGTCTCAGATGACTTCGGTACGTGTAAAGAACATTAATAATGAATCTACAAAAAATATAATTACATTATCATTATTATAAAAAAGCTATATGAAAAAAGGAAAGATGTAGCTCCTTATATTGATAAATGGTAGAAAAATAATCATATACCTGATCCCATTTTGTTGGGATAAGGTTATGATGGTAATAATGAAATGTCAACTTAATGGTACGGGTCTTGGCTTGAAAACCCTAGACACAAGTTTGAATATACTAAATAGCAATGAGTTATAAACTTCTATAAAATGAAATGTCATTAATTTTGTAAGTAGTAAAATTTTTATAGCATTTGAGTTGTCATGATAAGAATACTAATGATGTATTAGTAGAAAAAATGATATACATAAAAAAGCTAATTTTTAAAAAATTGAATTTATTATATTAATAGTTTTTGAAAGTTTTAAAATGTTGATGCTATTATTTTGGTGTAATGTCTCAATAAAGTAAATAAAATATAGCACCATGCAACAAAATAAAGTGCTAAAACTTTTTTAAGGATTTAACTTCACAAAAACTAGGATTTAATCATATAAGTAACTTACAACTGAAAAATATAGACTAAAATAACAAAATATGATATCAAACTATAAATATGATTTTAAAAGGGTAAGAGTTTCTTTCCAAAAGGAAAATGTTTATTTCCAAAAGCTTATTTACAAGTTGATTTAGTCTCAAAACTTTGCTCTCTTGTTTTCAAAAGAAGAATGGTTGTGAATAAGCTTGAGTCAATGTTAAAACTTTGCTCTCCTTTTCAAAAGACAAAACTATGTCTAGCTTTGCTGCTTATGGGGGGTTGACTTTTTCATGGTCCAACCACCATGTGAGGAGCAAACTTTGCTACCATTACAGGCTTGAGCAGATTAAAGTATATCTATTTCTTTATGAATTAACCGTGTAGGGTCAAGCTTTTCATGGTCCTGCTACTACGTTAGCAACTGTCGCTAGGAAAGTAGACTTAATTTTGGAGGTTGGTAGCTACACCATGTGACTTAAACCATGAAATATTTAGAAAAGTAGATTGTCCCTCCACCCCTCTTGTTAGCTACATGTAATAATGCTACAACCATTGTCTTCCCTCTCCTACACATTATCACAATTATTAATGTACCTCAGATTCCAACCTTAACTTGTAGTGTAACTTACCATGTCTTCAAGGTAGCATGTACATAGGGGGTAGTGGTGTGTGGTGTAGAGGATGGGGGGTAGGACATGAAGGAGTATGTTGTAAGGAGGAGGCAAATGGTCAATTTTGGAAGTCAAATAGATGTACACACCAAGATATATAACTTAATATTATCTTTGAGGATCAAATGCATAAATTGGAGCTTCTAAATCAAGAGTCTTACCACTAGGCTAACACTTTATTATTCTACTAAATCATTATGTAAGTGGTTACATTTTAAATACTTGCATAAGTGGTATTGTAGTTAGTATAATTAGACACTTGATGAAAACTTAAAGCTTATGAGTTTAATTCTAATGGATAGTGTAGTTTATGGGTTTGATTCTACCTCTGACTTGCTCATTATTCTTTTAGCTAGTTTATTGATTGAAATTAGTCATCCTTTTCATCATGCTTCTACTTTTTCTTTTTCTTTCTATGCTAGTTTCTTCCTATCTTGTTTTCTTGTCGATAGTCAAAATGGTTCAACCCTTTTTAGAGTGGCTAGCATTGAACTATAAAGTTCTACTTAACTTTTACAAAATTTTTGTATTGGTTATACATCAAAATATGCACATACTCATCTCGTTTTGATTTCAACAATACCATTCAAAATATTAAATTTTAATTTAAAATAAGAAAATTTGCTTATTTATGAACTATGATGTTAAATTATATATTATTTTTCATAAAAGGTAAAATCATTCGTAGAAAAGAAACATGATCCTCATCATATTAGCATCATTCTAACAAAATAGGGTTTATTAGGGTTTCTAATAGGATTAACAATGAAGTGAAAGCCTAACATCTTTTCAAGCGGTTACACCTTGGCGCAAACCTAGGTCATAAGAAAACAAACATGATAATTTATGAAAACAAAAATCCATAGCACATTGAGCAAATAAAGGTGATGATGGTGTAATATTCTTTTATAAAGTAATCAAGCAAGTTATAAAATCATATTTGGCTAATGAATTTAAAGTGAATAGATAGATATAATATGGTATCATGCTTCTTGAAGTAGAGATGATCCATTAGATGTTGAAGCTATTTATTAAGTTATAGCCCACACTTAATCTTTTTGCATCCTCTTTGGATAAATACTCCAAAAAAGTAATGATGGAAACCCATGATAAGGGATAGCTTCATGATAATGGAATATTCAAGAGTACATTCTTTATTTTGATCATAAGAAAATTCACAGATTGTTAAAAATAAATAAAATTTTGAAAAATTTGGAAAAATGTATAAAGGTGATGAGTGACAGGTATCCTTATGCCCAACCAGATGAATCACAAGCATTCACGCATGATTTAGTCGAATTCCATGGATGGGACTAGTTGTGGCATCTAGATTATTAAACATTGATCATAGGACATTGTCTTTCCACTTTGACTAGTCACAGCTTTGTCATGTATGGTTTAGTCCAAAGTCAGACATATGATAATTGATGTTGTTAGGCCCTAATTATTCTTAGTGATAAACATAATTGGAAATAAAATTTAGTCCAAAGTCTAAGTAATGATAGTAATGTAAATCTACTCTACCCTAGAATGATGATCATCCAATCTTGGCTTACTGTACACATCTTGGGTTCATGTAACCATTACTAGCTTACCAAGCAGTATGCTGCTAGGCAAACCAAGCAATAACACTATTGGGATTACTAAATGATTACACTTAAACACTCAAAACCAATTGTACTCATTTTGCTTTATTAATGAACAAGAAAGTAAAGTATTTAAAAATGTAACTGATTAAACTAGAAAAATAGTAAAAATTATGCTAAGTAAAACAGTAAGACTAAGTGGATGTTGCAATGATGAAAAGCAATCTCACTCTTTATTTCCAGACACAAACTATGCCCGAGTACACTTCTTGCAAGTAAATATTCCATACATCTGCTCAACACCTCACTGCAGGCATTCACTCTATTGGTAAAACTACAAAACAAAACTATAAGAATCTACTTAAGGATGGAATGAAAGGTCTTTGAATCATGTGTCCAAGTGCTATACTTATAGGCATGCATGCATCCTGCAATATCAAATCTATGATGATGTAGCTTGTGCTATGATATCAAATATGTGACATTGTAGATATGATATCATAGTTACGATATCATTAGTGGACAAAAATTGACTTTTTGTCAAATAGATGTGATATAACATCAGTGATATCCCGACCAACTGATGATTCATCATACACCCATAACTGACTAAAAAATCATCCTTTAGTGAACAAAAGGATCAACAAGTTCCTTACAAAATATTAGGAAAGTATGGGATTATTGATTGACTTTAACTGCTGACTAACTCTGAGTGCTGCGGTGGCATGTACAAAATTGGCATAGTTACATGAAAAAAAAAACAAAATTTGAAGTGGCTTGATGTAGTTCATATTTTTGGTGGTGGTGGCCCTTTCATCAACTTCTTTCCTTTGTTGTCAAGCTTCTAGAAACTTTCTACTCTTTTGTTCCTATCTTCTTTCTCCATATGTCCTCTCTATTAAGTATGGCACAAAGACTCCTTCAAGTTTCATTGTAGCATTGACCTATTTGTTCTATCATAATTGGTAGGTTTCTTCTAAGTTCTATTCACTGCTATTAGTTAGTGTGGGCCATAATAGAGACACTTGAAGTTGTGTCTTCACTACTTTTGGAGCAAATTCCATAAAATGACCAAAATTTAGTTCCACAATGATCATGGACATGATCTATCTTCTTGGATGGCCTGGAGGCAATTTGGTAACAGTGTGAGTCATTGTCATTATTTAGGTGCTTGTGGAATTTCTGCCTCTCCTTGGGCTAAGTGATTAATAGCAATAGTTTCTTAATGAATTTTGTATGATTGAGCTTCTTCTTCACATGTTTTACTTGTGGGATTTGTTCCCCCACTCAACCTCTTCCACAACCTCTTACTCTTTTGCTCTTGTGTTGTGAAGGCCCTCCTTCTGGTATCCTCTTCTGGGCCATTTACAATCAGCAAGGTTTTGAAATTATTAAGATGTTCCTATCAATTCTTAATAGTTCTTTACATTGCTCATACCCTTGGTTAGATCAAGTTCTTATCTTATTGCAATTGTAGAGTTTAAATTTTTTTTAAAAAGGAACCCCTTAATTGTTATATCTTATACTTATTTATGATCTTCTATCATTTTCCTTTCTCATTATGGCCTAAAATAGTTGACATGATCTATTAAGAGTATTATTTGAATCTTTTTGGCCTTAGTTTGATTAATTAACTTTAATATTCTTATTATCTCCTTGTACTTACCCTTTATAATATCTTTCAAGTGTTAGGAATTTGTGGCTAAAATTTTCAAATTTTTGTTCGCTTATATCATGCAATGCATCCTTCCCACCCCTTCCCCAATGACTAAGTTAAGTGCTCCGAGATCAATAGGATTGAAGAATCTTAGAAATTAGAGCTACAAAAGTGAAGTTATGGCCTTTATAAACTAGTGTGCAAAAGGGCTAAGGAAAAACAGCAAAAACTTCTCTTGCTACAATTGAGAGAAATGAAAAATTTTACTAACTCCTATGCATATATATACTATTTTTATATGTGCGACATCGTAGGTGCTTACAACATTGTAACTACAATGTTACCATTATAAAGTTCAAAATTTTCATTGATTTTTCTTAGAAAAAATGAGTCCAATGGAATCTTTGGAAGATGTAAAGCTTGTCCAAAGGGTCATGGGCCATGAGTGATGCACAATTTTCAACAATTTAGCATTCAAGGTTCATGAAGAAGGAATCTTATGCAACGAAAGTTTATGGTATGGATAAGAAATGGATAATGAATTTTTGATGTAAAAATAGATTATTAGATGATATGGCAATTTTATTAAATGTTTCAAAAGGCACAAGGTGATGTGGAATTGCTTGGCAAGTATGAAATAAAAGAGTTATACAAGTGGGTCCTCCACAAAGCAGGCTCTAGCCCTTAATGCCCTTGTATAACCATGCCTAAGAGTGTCCTATGGCACTCAAGGAGTTAAATGTAAGACATACCTGTTTAGAAAAACACACATGTTAGTATCTCCAGATTCAAAAAATTAACACTATATTATAGAAAACCACAATTTATGATTAAATATACAGTGAGATGAGATGGACTTTAGAATGGATTGCTAAAATTGGGACGTGAAATATATAACCATAGGCATAACGAATCCTTGTGTGTTATTGATGGTTAAGGTAATCATTAGCCCTTATTTTTAAGATGCAAACCAAGTCCAAACCACATTCCAATGACATCACATTGTTTCATCTCTAAGAGTTACAACCGCAAGACTACCACTGTTGTAAGAAGCATTACCACTTAGTGTATTGTCCAAGGTAGGAGTTTATTCATTGCACATTTTATTATGATTATTTTTTAGATTCCTCAGAAGCCACCTACCTTCAAGCATGGGTAACATGAATTTCTAGTGGGACCCCTAGAAATTTATTTTGTGCATGAGTTTTATTTTTAACTATGTCAACCTTACCATAGGACTACCTTCAGGAATGGGTAACATGTCTTTACAGTGACATGGTAAGGCAACCCTTATTGTACTCTTACTTCCATTTTTCATTAGATCTACATGGATATAATACTTCCTTAGCAATAGGATAGAACCCATAGCAGTAAGCCAAGAGAACCCACAAATCCCCTTGATATCACACCCTTTGCATTCCCACTTGGTTCCTCACTCTTCTGTCTAGGCATAATGATCATAGGTTTATTCTTATTTTTATGATGAAAAGAATATCATTATGGCCATGGTAAGAACCTCTTATTAATGGAATGGATGAATGGATGGTGTAATCTCACTGTATAAATGATCAGTTCCTTATGATTTGATAACATAGTGAAATCTCTACAACATTGAGCTACATCTTGTTTTTATTTATGAGGTGTCTTATTAGTAGTGAAAATTATGTACAAAGGATTTGAAAAAAAAAGTAGGAAAGAAATGGAAAAGATAGTAAGAATTGAAAAAATGTAAAGAATGAAAATTTTTTGAAGAATTGAAAAATGTGAAAGGATTAAAAAATGTAAAAGAATATGAAAATTTGAAGAATGGAAAAGCATAAAAGAATAAGAAAATGTCAAAGAATGTGAAAAATGAAAAGAATTATAAAACAAAAAATTGGAAAAATCACTTATTAATTTTGAAATCAAAGTAAAGTATCTCCCTCATGACTAAATTCATGGGTGAGTGTTTAGAAAATGCTCCTTAAATCTCCTTGGTCAAACACTGTAGGTGGTTCATCGACCATGTTTAGTAATGTAACTTTTTGATTATCATCCCATATAATTTTAATCGTAGTGGAGTTATGATCATTTAAGTCCCTATTTTCTTTCCCCTTTGGCATATGGCTATGATCTAATTGTTTTGTTTTTGGGCCCTTAGTTGGAGTCATCTTCTTAAATTGGGAATTAGTAAGTGTTTTAGATGTTTCCATGCATGTGTTAGATAGTTTTTGATTCTCAGTTAGTGGCCATAGGGTTTCTTTTGGTTTGGTGGTCTCTGCTCTTTTGGTTGCACACACTGGTTGTTTATTGTTGTTGTTGTGGAATGAAATGGTCACTATGTTGATGTTTTGGAGTGTTAATCCATGATTACACCCTTTTCTTGTAGTAGTAATGCATGGAATTATCGATCTCTCCACAATTATAGGTTTATCTATTATGTTTTGCACTAAGGTGGTAATGGGTGTTGGCTCTTGCATCAGATTGGGAGACATTATTTTGGTGAGAAAGGGTGTTGCACTTGGCTAGCCCTATGCTGGTTCTGATGAGTTAGTAGGTCTATGAGTTTTATGCCCATGTGAGGAAATTTTCCTAAAGAATAAATTTTTTCAAGGCTTTTGTTGAGATCTATTAACATTATCATTTAGTTATATGTTCATAGTACAAGTGGCATTCTTCCATTGATGGTGTGGTGCCAATCCTCCCTATGTTGTTAGTAGTGACATATCGTGGAGGGAAGTATGAGAATATTGAGGAGATTATGGAGGATAAGAGGTTTGGGATGGTGATCCCATAGGGGATGCTGTGGGTTGATGATATTCGGGAAAGTGATAGTAGTGATTCGAGGTAGAGGATGTAAAACCATTTGGAGAAACAAGTTATTGAACATAATATCCATACAAGTCCAGCTAGTAATAAGGGTAGTGTTAGTTTAATGATGGCCTCCCCCATGACTTTGGGTTTTGCTACTACGTATGATAGTAGTGTTGAGACTGGTAAGAAGTCCCATTGGGATAGTACAATTGGTTGTAGGACTATCTATAATTAGCTTGTGAATAAGGTAATTTCCTAGGCATTTACTTTTGTACAAACTTAGGATTCAAAGAAAAAGCCCAATACTCATGTAGATGTAAAATGACTGGGTAATAACCCTTTGGATGGCCATATAGGCAGATGTCACGTCCATCATCCTTTTTTGTGGTTGAGTCTACAACCTCTTCTCCTAAAACTATTTTTCCTTTTTGCCAATAACTATTCCTACCTATTTCTTTGTTATCTTTTCTTTTCTTGCTTACTATATTCTTTTTTGCATTACTCTCTCCTCTATGGTTTTCACTCAAGCCATAATTTTGTCATTTATCAACTCCCACATGTTATCTATCCTTACCTTAAGCTCAATGATAGACTTTTATATTAATAGGGTCTATTGTGAAATCACGTCGTCAAGAGTTGCCTCTGTTTCCTCATCATAGATATGGATCCCCTTCTTATGAAGAGTTGGATCCTAGTTATATTCCTCTACATTCACTAGTTTACATAGCTCTCCTTCTTCTTTTGCCACTCGCTCAATTAGCCTTTGTATTTGATGGGATTTTAATTCAGATAATTGAACTTGGGCATAAATCCCAAGGGTCTCTCTCATTTGGTTATGGAGTCCATCTATGATGTGGAAAAGCTACTCTTTTTGAGAGAAATCATGGCCTAGACATCTATGTACTAGTGAATAGTATCTATCCAAGGCCACATCCAAGGATTCATGTTTTTCTTGCATCCATTCTTGGATTTGTTTCTTCAGATTAGACACTCTTGCATAGGTATGGTATTTCTCATTGAAGAGTTCTAGCATTGTGAATCATCGATGGATTGAATCTGCTTCTAATGATCTATACCAACTTTCAACTTCATCAACTAGTATCATAGGAAAGAGCTTAAGCTTTTGCCACTCACTCTCGATGTTTTGCAAGGTGTGGGAATCATGGGAGGCTTGTAAGTGATGTTGTGGATTAGATTTATAGCCTCCTAAAAATTTATGGATGTTATTCATATCAAGCTTTTTAATGCAACTTTCCCTTTGATGCCTATGGGGTATTCTAACTACCCCCATCATCTATGTCATGCTCCTAATAGTCAACAAGGATTCATCATCATTAGACATGTCATGGTGGTGATTTCTATTTCTATTGGTTTGATTATGATGATATTTTCTATGCTCACTTTGATGATATTGTCTATTTCTACTTCTATCTTCATCTTGATCCCTATTTCTATACCTATGTTCATCCTCATCAGAACTAGACTTGCAAGAGAAAGAAGAAGATGGTGAACTAGGAGAATTGCCATGGTCATTGTATTTTCCCCTTTGATCCCTTAATGTATCTCTTCTAGGTTTGGAGAAGGTCCTAGGCCTTGAGGCCCTCCTTGTTCTAGGACTTACTCCATCTTCTCCAAGATTATCTGCACCAACTGAACGTAGTCCTTGCATGTAGTAAGGGTCAAAATGAGCATATGAAACCCTTGTTTGAGTTTGTTCACTCCAATTTTCTTTGGTATATATCCTATCATTTCTCCTACGAGTGTTTTCATCATGTGATGCATTCTTGGCCCTATGTGAACAAGACATGATTTCATTTGATAGTGTGTATGACTTAAAATATTAATGTTTTCTATAAGATAGATCATTAATATGTTTACAGCAATTGTGTATAATATAACTAATCTAGATAGTTAGCACTATTCCTGGAAATAGTGCCAATGATGAGCAACAGGTATCCCTATGCCCAACCATATGAGTCATAAGTGTTCACACATGATCTGGTTGAATTCCATGGATGAGACTAGTTCTGGCATCTAGATTGTTAAGCATTAATCATAGAATGTTGTCTTCCCACTTGGACTAGTGGTAGCTTTGTCACGTCTGGTTTAGTCCAAAGTGAGGCATATGATAATTGATGTTGCTAGGCCCTAATTACCCCTAGAGATAAACATAATTGAAAATAAAGATTACTCCAAAGTCTAAGTAATGATAGTAATGTAAATCTACTCTAGCCTAGAGTGATGAGCATTCAATCTTGGCTTACCATACACATATTGGACTCAAGTAACCATTACTGGGTTACCAAGTGTTATGCTACTAGGTGAACTAAGCAATAACACTACTAGGATTACTAAACAATTACACTTAAACACTCAAAACTAGTCGTACTCATTTCACTTTACTATTGAACAATAAAGTAAAGTACTTGAAAATGTAAATGATGAAACAAAGAAAATAGTAGAAACTATGCTAAGTAAAGCAGTAAAACTAAGTGGATGCTACAATGATAATAGGCAATCTCAATCTTTATTTTTAGACATGAACTATGCCTAAGTACACGTCACCCGAATAAAGATTTTGTACATAGCTCAACACCACACTGCGGACATTCACTCTATTGCTAAAACTATGAAATGAAATTGCAAGAATCTACGTAAGGATGGAATGAAAGCTTCTTAGATCATGTGCCCATGTTCCATATTTATAGGCATACATGCATCTTGCAATATTAAGTCTATGATGACATAGCTTGTGCTATAATATCGAATATGTGACATTATAGATATAATATTATTGGTGGACAAAATTTGACTTTTTGTCAAATAGATGCAATATAGTATTAGCGATATCCCAGCCAACTAATGATTCATCAAAAGGAAAACACATTTGTATTTGAAAAGTATGAAGGGAGGCCTTAATTTAATGTTAAACTAGTTATTGACCAGTATTCTTCATCATTTACAATGCCAAATTAGTAGAGCATGAATAGGATCTCATTATATGAAAGCTGAAATAGGTAGGTGGCTCAAAATTCATTGTGAAGAATGAATATATCATATAAATAGCACTAAATATGAATACCACATTTTCTTCTAATATTCTATGTTTGAGCACATTAGACATATATGGGATTGGATATTGTAGTTGCAAATGTGGTTAATTTATTCTAAATGTTACCAAGAATACTTAGTACTTTTTTTAATGATGTGTTCAAAAGTCATTGCATGTATATTTTTAGTATCTAATATATCTTGATGATTTCCAAAAAATGAGGTGTTGGCATAGTGGTAAAAGTCTTAGCCTAGTAACTTGAGGCCATAGGTTTGATTCTACTAGGTAGTACTCAGTTATACATTTTGAAAAAGAAAATCTGTAAAATAAATTCTAAAATTGGTCAGATAGATCCAAGGGATTTCATTAAGTAAAAATTTTAGTTTTAGTAATTAAGTAATTTAGATTTTATTTTCTTCTACTTGCTATCTTCTTAATTTTTAATATTGTTGGAGTTATGTGAACTATGAATTTGATCTTTCCATACTTGAATGGTGTAAGTATATGCTAAAATGAATTAGCAACACAAATTTGCACAATCTACACCACAGCTAAGAACATCAAGCTAGACTTCTTCCTGAAGAAAGTTCAAAAACTATCCTCCTATGTGTGGTTGAACTTCTTGCTCTTGGCCATTTCCCAGAACTCTTACGCTTACCTTCTCTTCGAGTGTAAGACAGTCCACAAGGTAGAAAATCACATTTTTAACTTCATCATTCATAATTTTTCATCAAGATTTCTTTCTTCTGCTGAAATCAAAGTTCTAGGGATTGGCGTTAAACTAATTCCTTGCCCTCTTCCCATGGATCGTGGTGTAGTTCTCAAGGAATTCACTACCTTCATCAGACCTCTTCGGCTACTCAACTTCTTCAATGACAATCTAGAAGAGGTAAATGAATCTCCTTTACCTTTCTTAGAAGCAATTTGTCTTGCTAAGATGAAGTTATGTTTTCGAAGTAAGTGGAACCTACCTATCAGCAGCTTCAACCAGCACCTGAAGACATTTATTCTTGATTGTCTCTTATCTCTTGAGGCTACTCTTTCTTCTTTATATTTTTCTTGCAGGCCTCCACTTCCTTGATGTCTTCTTGGAGCTCTTTATAAACTCTATAAAGATTAAAGAATTATGGTTCGTCTTGTTGATAAAAATCTAGGTGTTTGTGTTCTAGACTCCTCTTGGTACTATTAAGAGGCCATTGGACAATTATTAGATTTAGACATCTACCAACAAGTGGATGTCATTCCATGGAAAATCCTTCATTGTCCACTTTTATCTATGATCAATCACTTTCCTTAGTTTTTTTTTTTTTTGATTTTAAGGGTTCCCTTTTGAAAGTCTTTGCTTTCAAACCCTATACTTTCTACTTGATTCCTAAAATTCATAAACCTATTCTTTTTGGTTGTCCTATTTGCTCGTATTCAAGCTATTTGCTTGAACTAGCCTCCCGCTTGCTCCACTACCTACTTTTCCCCAGCCTATGTTCTCAACCATATAATCTTTTAGACTCGTCAGCCTTGATTTGAAACCTTCACTCTAGATTCCTACCTCAAAATGTGTTTCTTTTCATTTTTGATGTAGAATCTCTCTATCCTAGCATTCCCATGGATAATGGCCTCACTACTCTTCAAGCTATGGTTAAGTCATATTTTCATGATAACCCTTTTGATTTTCAAGTCTGTTACATCAATGCCTTCATAGAGCTTATCTTTTTTATCCTTCAAGAACATTTCTTGGAGTTCAACGGGGTCTTCTATAAATAGATTTGAGGCACCACCATGGGTAACAAATTTTCCGTTGTCTATGCTTGCTTATTTCTGTGTCACTTAGAGAAACAAATTTTCTCTACACCAGGCTCCAGTCATCTTCTTTACTACAAAAGGTACATTAATGATGCCTTTGGAATTTGGAGTCGTTCACAAGGTTTTCTCTTCTAGCTACTTGATCAATATGGTTCTTTCTATCCTACCATCAATATTACTCCTGTATCTAGCACCTCATCCAACATTTTAGATGTATCCTTCTTCAAGGGTTCTAACTTTGTCAACATTGGTATTCTATCTACCAAGTGTTATAAAAAATCCTTGAATGCTTATCAGTACATCCCTTTCTCCTCTTAGCATTCACACCATTAGAAGAAATTTTTCATTGTTGCTGAGCTTAAATGATACCTTATCAGAGAATTTTGCCTCGGTGATCTGTAGTAGATTTGACAACAACTCTATCAGCAACTTCACACTCAAGGATATCCTTCTCACTTCTTGGTCCATTGCTTTAACTTTGTCCCTGCCTCCTCTAGGTGGCATCTTCTTAAACAGCTTCATCAATGCCATGATGTTCACAATAGGAAACAAACTCCTCTTATCTTCAAATTGGATTTTAGTCCTTCCACTAAATCCTTTTACTTGAGGACCCTCCTAAACCTTATACTTACTTAGCTCTGCCAAAAAGATCTGAGTCTCTAGAACATCATTCCTGATGCAATCACTTGCTAAAGGAATCCAAGAAAACTTCATTCTTTCCTTGTCAAGAATAAATTCAAGTGCAACGTCCCATTCCCATCTCGGCCTAAATGAGTGGGGCCTACTTTAATTATTGCACGTAGTGGATTTTAATTATCTTTATAAGATGGGACACTATATATTCTCATAATGCACTTGTTTCTCAAAGCACATTCCAGCATCGCTAGTGTAAACATACTGAAGAGAGGTGAGACTCTTCGAAAATGTTTTATGTAGCAGCTTTGCTTCTATGTTTGTTTTGAGCCTTTTCTAGATTTGTTTCTTCCTGTCTTTCTGTCTTTTCTTCAGTTGCACAAGATCATACTTAAAATTTTAAGGACCAAAAATTTAAAATTTTAAGTACCCTAAATTCTTACAAATATTAAAGAATATTATTATTTAGTCTTTTTTAAGATTGGAATAATTTTTAGTCCATAGATTATGAACTTTTTAAATTAGCCTAGCTATATATTTAATATATATACCTATAATTTGGCCAAGAGAATCTTGCAAAAAATAAAAAATAAAAAAAATTGAGTTTAGTTCATCTCCTAGATTAAAAATGATCCAAGTTGCAATTTTACTAAATTTTATGTATTTTCATATCACTATGATTGCATGATAAGAAGGATAACTAATTCCAAGTTTGGTACAAAATGTTATGATGCAAAATATTTTGAGTTTCCAGGGAGTGTTTCCATACATATTCCTGGGACTTTTTGAATTTTATTCCTTATGCATTGCAATAAGAAGATATAAATATAGAAGCCATAGATTATTTGGAACAAATATGCTAATAGTATGAATAGTGTTAAAGATAAGATATCTCTCTAGGTTTATGTATGGAATATCATTTAGCATTACCTATAACCTCTCCTTGATGATTATTAATGAAATATTATTGGTTATTAACGAAAAAGTATTTAGCTTTACCAATCTCTAATTGTTAGTTGGCCTCTTGTCCAAAATCTTAGCCAAAAAAAAATTGCTTATCTCAGACATCCAACATCTAAATAATCTTATTGAAAATAAATTGTTTAAATGGCATGTAATATAATTTTAAAATTTAATGAAAAAGAAAATATTAAAATTTGAAACATGCNAATTTTAAAATTTAATGAAAAAGAAAATATTAAAATTTGAAACATGCAGCTAAAATGTGCCCTTCCGAGAAAATTGTGAGGAGACCCTAAGTTTTTATGATTGAGCATGGTATTGGCATGCTAGTAAAGCAGTGGGCAAAGTTATTTAAGTTGTTAATAATTTACATCTTCAATGAAATTCCTCCTTTCGGTTTTTGAAGCCTTAAAATGTAGTTAACAGTGAACACTAGCAACCTTACCAATTATAATAAACCTTTAAACCTTTAAAATAGAGCCAATGGTATCATAATCATAAACAATTAATAAACTCAAAGAGACAATTTTATATATATTAGGAATTTGCTACAAGGTAACACATAACACAAAAAAAGTTCATGAGATATTAATTACATAACCATAAAATATATCAAACTACCAACAAGCATAACACACTTATTAACCTACCAACACAATCTCAATAAAAGAACATACATACCAAAAATCTAAAAATATAGGATGTTATATCCTAACCTTTAAGAATCTTACTCTAGAAGAAATTTCAGGATGAGAAGTAGGAAGAACTAACTAGCCACTAACATGATACCTTTGTCTATCATAAAGCTGAGATCGATGCTGACAATGACGTGTATGAAAACATCACCACATTATATGTGTGGAATATGCCCACAAATCACACCCAACTTCCACCCGCTGATGTATCAGCCATGACCAATTTGCAAGCTCCACTGCAAGATTCACTATCACTAACAACATGGGAATCTTCCTCAAAATCATTGCAAAATGGACTTTCTCATGTGCACCTCAAGTGCATTCTAACACAGCTTCCTATTTATTTTTTATCTTTACATATGTGTTGGAGATTCACGATTCCCAAGAAAATTTGATGAATCGTTCACGCTGGATTCAGGCATGCATACAAAAGCATATAAAATCTACATTGGGTATGTAAATCATAATTTTTACTGCAATGGTATCTCAATTTTCAATTTTCAACCATAACATTCATTGCTGCTACTTGTTTTCCTCAATATACACATTGTCCATTAAAATCTTTGCTATCTTTTCTCCAAATCATGTCCAACACTGATGAAACACCCCAAAATTCAGCCTAACACTTCAAAACGAGAACAATTCAGAGTTATTTGTGCTTTTGGGGAACAAAAATTTGGTTAAAGCATGAACTCATGCTCAAGTCACGCTAGCAGCGTGAGTCCAGCGTGAGTAACCCAAAACAGCCTCCAAACAGTGTTAAAATGGCCTGATTTCGAGGGTACAAGGCCCCCTTGAGGTCCACTAATGATTGCTTCAAGTCCCAACCCTCAGAATTCTGATTTCGAGCTCGAAAATACATCGTTTTCAGCACTCACACTGAGGTCACACTGGAGTCACGCTGAGGTCACACTGGAGTCACGCCCAGCTCACATTGACAACGTGAGTCCAACATGAGTTGCCAAAATGACCTAAATCAAGGCATAAATAGGCTCAAATTCAGCTTGCAGGTCATCCTCAAGGTTAGGTAGCAGTCACACTTCAAAAATAGGTCTTAAAGGTGGAATTTTGACACAAAACGCATCATTGTTAGTCATGCACGCTGAGGTGACGCTAAGGACACACTAAGGTCACGCTGATAGCGTGAGTCCAACGTGAGCACTGGTCACGATCGAGCAAAAGCACTTCAGATGCATGCTGAGGGCATGCCAAGATAAGATTAATTCATGCTGGCGACCTTTGTGAAGCAAAAACATATTCAATAGTAGTTAGTCTGTAGATTCATAAATTCCAAGCGAGCCAGAGGCAAATGCTCTTGTTGTACATTATCGGTCATTGTAAATTTTTCACATCTTTGAGTTGGTCAAGCTCTTACGCTACAGATTGTACATCCTTCTATGAGCATAAGCTATCTTGCACAAGCTAAAACAGATTGTAAGATACAGTGTATCCAGTCTAGAACGTATTCTGCCCATGTACACCTTTCACACGATCCATTTTTCTCTCATCTCACAACCATTGACCTCATTCAAAAATCCTACTCTCGAGCCTTGAAAAATGTATAAATACCTCGTTCATTGACATAAATGGGGTTGGCAATTTTGAAGAAAGAAAACCAGCAATCTTGACCCCGGACGCATGTGATCCCCAGCACCTGCAAACTCCTCACATCGGAGCTTAACGTCTAACTTGCAATCCAGACACGCAACTACATTTTGACCGGTGCACATCTTGTTAATTAATATAACACAGTTTCATTTTTTCGTTCCGTTGTGCTTTTTTGGTTCATTATTTGCATTATTTTGTTTTATTGCACATTTCTACATACATTCTGTTTACGTTTACATGCTATATTCATGTTTACGTCTCGTTGCATTATGCTCTCGGTTTTACATTTCGTGACGATATCCCCAGTGTAGGCCATAGCGTACGCTCGGGGAAGTCCTTGGTTGATTTTCTTGTAGACCATCCAAGGCACTCTACTTTTGCTTTTCCAGCTTGCCCTCACGCAAAGGCAATGTCGGCTGTATCTCTCTAGAGGTCTTTCCGCATTCATTTTTTCTCCAGCCTTACACCGATGATTTCAGATAGTACAGAAATTGGCGCTAGAAGGAGGGCCACCTTGTTTTCCATCCCGATAAAACATTGATTCCGTTACCTTTCATGCGTGGTGCAAATTAGGTGTAGAACACAAGCTTAGCTTGCTTAAACCATACCAATCTGTTCATGATTGAATTAAATCCTTGCAAAAATTTTACATTGCTGCTAATGCAGTAAATTCCATAATAGCTGCTGAAAATATTAAGTACAGTGTGCACACGCGGTGAAAACCCAACATAGCGTACACATGCTGCAAAGCCCAATGCTGCGAAAATCTAAAATAGCATACCTTACAAAACCCAACATAGCGTACAAATGCTGCAAAGCCCAACGCTGTGAAAATCTGAAATAGCATACCCTACAAAACCCAACGCAGCGTATACACACTACTGCACACATCTAGCATACACACGCTATGTAAGCACATCACTCATACACGCTGTGCAAGCACATCACTCACACACGCTGTGCAAGCACATCAATCACACATGCTGCATCGCATTGCGCTTACGCTGCACGTATGTTGCGCTTGGATACGTTGCGCACAAGCTAACGTACGCATGTTCAGGTTGCGCTCACGCTAATGTTTATGCCTAGCTTGCTCGGCTTGCTCAAGCTTAGCTTGCATACACTACTTACACATATTCAGCTAGTCAAGCCATTTACACACATGGAATCTTCTTAGATCAAAGCAAGATTGTCAGTTTCTGACCTTAATGTCGAAATCTCAAATCCTATGATCGGAACTGAACCCATAGTCACCGTTGGAGAGATGAACCCTCAAGGGCCAACTCGTTGGTCACTTCGATTACAAGGCAAAGACCCCACTTATACAATTCTTACCCCGGAATAATACAAATTCATCTGCCTAAAGATCCAAGCTAACTTGCCCATTGATCGCACGAAAATGGAAGTAAAACGACAGTATGAACTCATCTATAAGGGAGGCCATAACTTTATCCCTTAAGCATATGACATAATTCCCCTCTCTGAATCCCATCATGAACTCATATCCCAGCTCCTCATGGCAAGGAATCAAACCTTGCGGCAACCCACTGTAAAGCCTCAAAACAGAGATGAGGAAGATGATTTTGCAGCTCAATCCGAACATGAGGATTCATACCACACTCTTAGTCCTCATACTCATGCAAACCCATTATTCCACCCTTTCATAGGAGAGACTATGCCTCTTCATGCATTTACAAGTACTCAAGTACCTGTTTCTCAACATGAAGCACCCATCCCCATTCCTGTTTTTCCTATGACCAACACCCAATTCGATATGCCCATCCCTGTTATTCCTCCAGCTACCACTAACCCTCCCTCTCACAAGGACAATCCCAACAACTCCCCTCTCAAGCTAATATGGGAATGACCTTCTAACCCCAAATAATTGGGATGCCATCCATGATACCCGCTTCTACATCTACTCATTATATACCACAAGTGTAAATCCAAGGAACACCCTTCACGACTTTAACTCAATAGGTTCAGGGTATTTACTCACAACTTGTAACCAGGCAGTGGTCCACACCTATCATTCAACAACATCAACCTACTCACTACAGCATACCGCCCGTTGCAATCCCATCTGTGAATGTCTCTCAAATACAACCACCAAAAACCCTGTAGTCATCTTTCGCACAAATCACACAAAAATCTAACTATCAACACGCCCAATCTAACCAACCAGCTGGTCCACCTAGTGCTCAATAATGGGAAGATGTTAGAAAGATAATCAAGCGTTAACCAATGAAGTAAAGCACCTTAAGATCGCAAACACTAAAGAAGTCAAGGTGTTGGACTTCTATAAAGATGATCCGATTAGCTCTTCAGTGCCACCATTGACTTTACCAAAAGGAATTTCATTGCCACAACTGACCAAGTATAATGGAGAGGGAGACCCAAATGCTCACCTAGTGACATTCTGATTAGAGTGTCTCTTACTTCAATCATGGCCTCATGCAATCTTGCGTGTGTTCGCCATGTCCTTAACTGGAAAATCCTTAGACTGGTACCGAGCCCTACCGCGTAACTCCATATCCTCTTTAGAGGATTTGTTACATCAATTCATTACCCGTTTTAAGTATAACCTGAAGCCTGAAGCCACACTAGAAAGTCTAATCCAAATAAAACAAGCGCCATTGGAGCCCGTACAAAATTTCATCCAAAGATGGAGCGCTACCCTTAACGAACTTCACGAGCCTATCCTGGAAATGTATTTACTCACAATCCTCAAAGGTGTTGTGAATGATTTCATTAAGTCAAAACTCTATTATTTGAATGTTCGCACTTTGAGTCAGGCATTTGTCCAAACCAAAAACATAGAAGAGGTAGCACAGATAAGTCATGACCCAGCTTACCTAACTTTCAAAAGCCAACATACGAAGAAAGATAAAGACAAGTCTAAAACAACAGTCACAGTAGTGGCAAAGACATTTCGACTCAACAATACAGGGTAGAGAGTGAAACAACCCACCGCCCCCACTAGTCACGAAAGAACCACTCCTACACCTACACCTGAACCCTCCTCTACCCAAACTACTAACATGAGTCACACTCGTACCTTCGAACGAAAAGACCCTACAAAGTACACGCCTTTACCCTTGAAACCTTCACAACTACTGGACCAACTTCTAAAGGCTAGGTTGATTCAACATAAGCAAATGTCTCCTGCAGCATCCCAAAAACATGATCGATACAGTGAGTTGGTTAAAACCCCAATGTTGGCAACAGCCAATGAACCCCCTGTTCCAAGAGGTTTTAGGTTAGACAGATTCCGTGAGTATCACCAACGATGTGGACATGGAACCGATTACTGCTTCACCCTAGAACAAGACATACAACATATGATTGATAGAGGTGAGATAGTATTTGATGAAGCCAACCAAGTAAGACCTCAAAATTAGTCTATGGGGGTCTACAAAGATCCTTTTAACACCAAAGAGTCACCCTATGTGATTAACACCATCCATGTCAGCAATGAACAAGACATCCCACGAAAGCCTTTTGTGATTCGTGTACCTGCTGAAACCACATCTACGCTAACACCTCCAAAAGCTCCTTTTTTCACACATACACCTCCTACACTACAAAAACCATTTTTCATCCAAGTACACCTTGCGGTTGCAACAGCAAACATACCAGCGCAAACTTGACCCACTCCATTTGTAATTTGGATGCCAAAATACCCCAATGTGCAACTCCCAATAGTTCCCCGGTGACCCTCATGAGAACGCCTCGCTGATAGATTGACCAGGGAACATTTGGCCAAAGAACGTCATGGTCATGAGTTAGGACTACCAAAACCCACACTGTTGAATGTTGTCCCTATGGTTCTAGTTACTGATCAGCCTAGCATGAGTCATCAAGACAAGAACTCGGGAATGTCCAATGTCTCGAACCTAACAACTATAGTTAATAACGCAAAAACTCTTCCGCGAGAGATAAAAATGTTGGGTCAAATGGATCAAGTCTTGATAGATAAAAACATTCCAAATAGCAATGACTTGGCTAGTGTTCTGACCTAGGTTACATAGGCCTTAAAACAAAAGAACATCTCTCTAAGCCTATATGACCTAGTAATGACCTCCCTGGTACATCGGGAAGCTCTAGTGCGTATGTTGAATTCAATCCCTGTTAGTGAAGACCTTCCTGCAAATGAACCATCTATTTACACCATATTGTCTCCACATCAAGAATCAAGGTCCACATCTCTAGGATTTCATGCCAGTGACATTAAATAAGACAAAAAAATGGGAGAGGTCACTACTGCCCCTATGTTTATGACGATACAAATTAACCAATTTAAGATACATAGGGTGCATGTTGATGACGGAGCGACAACAAATGTAATACCTTTTCTTGTCATTGAACGACTGGGCCTCATGGAACAAATACAGCCAATGACAACATCATTCTTGAAATCTTTCAGTGGTTCCTGTGTCGTGGTAAAAGGCATGATTACCTTACATTTCATAGCAGGGGACTGGTTCCCCACATCGGCTGAATTTGTAGTCGTGGAAGAGATGCTGGGGTTTAATCTAATTTTGGGACATCCTTGGTTAGCTCAAATAAAAGCCATATCATCACCAATCCATCAAGAAATTCACCTACCTTATTAGGGCAGCGAAATCATCATACACGGGGATGCTGCAACATCACTTACTTCCTCACACGTAGGAATGAACCAAGGGTTAGAGGTTGAACTCTCTGAACCTAAGCAAGACACCACTAGTGAAACCCTAAACATTAGTCAATCTCCAATTTGCAACTTTCCTAAAACAGAAGAAGCATCGGAAGATGCAAACATAGGAGCCATTCCCGCAGATGTCTCTTGGTCAGAACTACCCTTTGACGTATCCAGCGAGGGAGATGGCGAATACAAGATCATGCCTTCACATCCCACCCTTCACAACAAATTGTGAAAATTAAAGAAATAGATCAAAAACTAGGACATTAAACTACTAAGTGTCTGAAATGATGCTAAACTACCAAATGTCCGCAATGACGATTAAACTAGCCACGGTCAGAAATGACCAGTTCTTTTAAATCCACTGAAACAACTACAGTCTCCTCCCTTTCTTTGACAAAGATGCAATAGTCCACCATGACTTTAAATTGATACATGTGGTCCAAAATGGCCTTAAACAAGAGCACAATACATTACCAGTGTACCAAATCTTCGCTATGTCATTATTGTTTACATTTTGCAAAATTACAATCTTCGCTTATCTTATGTTTACCAGTCACGATTCTAGTTTACACTTACGTTCACAAATAAACTTGAAAAAAAAACAAAACAAAATATATATAATACGGAGTGTTAACATGGCAATAGGATGACGACATATTACACCATGATCATGGTTATATATGTTCTCATACATCCCAAAAAACAACAAAACAAGCCGAAAACTAAAAGAAAACTAAAAAAAACTGACAAAAAATGATAAGACTAACAAGACAAATTATGCATTAGTATTAGGAGGGGACTGGTCCCCAAACTCCTCTACGCTATTAGCTCCTGTCCCACTGGGGCAGCCTCACCATCACCATGTCCCTATCACAAAAAGGAAAACAAACAAACAAAATAAGTAAACACAAACAAATAGATTAAAACAGAAAAATACTCAAAAGAAAAGATGATTAAATGCAATAAAACAATACAGGACTACAACACCTATAGGTGAGGAAGGCCTAAGATTAGCTTCCAGGCACCGTAGAATCTCTTCTTCGGGCACGCATGCCTAATCTTTGTCAAGTCTAAGGTCAATATTGGCTAAGGTTTTACCCTTGTGCACTGAAGACTAGGAAGGCTGCTCAAGTGAAAACATACTTGTTGAAGCTTCCATAGAAGTAGTGGTAATGGATCTCTCAGGAGACCCCTCCACTTCCGTACACTCAACAAACTTGTCATAAGAAGAGCACAAGCCTAACCTCTCGACGAACATCTCCAATCAGCAACATTCAACTGATTCCTCTTTCAACCATTTTTTGTATTGGTGCTTATGATCTTTCTGATCCTAGCCCCATTTACATACTTTGGATGCAAAGGGCATCCAGTCATGAAACTTTCTATTCAATAAATCCATCTGGGCCCTCTGTTTGGCCAGATCCTGAGTTGCCTGCACCTTGCTATTCAAGACTGTCCAATAGCATGCATAGGTGATCTCGGATGTACACTAGGTACTATCACCGGCCAATCTAGTAGAGGCAAAATCATAACGGGCTTGGAAGTCATTCCTCTCCTCTGTTACCTTCGCCAAAGTTTCCTTCAATGATTGAACTTCATGCCATAAGTATTCAATTGAGCGCCTGCAGGTCCAAAGAGACTTGGCATTCGGAACAACACAGCCTGAAACTGCATCATAAATCCCTCTTGGGACCTGCTCAATATCTTTGGCTAATTCTGGGAGACCATCAATATGGGTGGCTTCGGAAGGACTGCATTGAAGCTTTGCAGCTACAAGTACAAACATCACACATATGAGCTAATAAGAGATTGCCAATAGATGCAAAAGCACAATGAACTCAGGCACTTGGTATAAAGTACACACCTAATTCAGGATGAGCCTGTTACAGACGAGCAACAACATCGTTGATGATGCCAGCAACAACATCGTTGATGATGCCAGCAACAAAGTCTACTTTATTGGGCATCTCGTGCCATAGCCTTAATTGACCAATGGGATGTTGAATCTATATGGGAAGGCACCTCAGCCAGGGCTTGTAACTCTGACACATCCACTTGAGATGCATGTGCTTCAAGTGCTTCAGCATCCATGTCTGATGTTAGGAAGAGTCATGATAATCAAAACAATGTACAAAGCTAAGAAGTACAAAATGCAGATCAAACTAACAAGACATACCAAGGAGCCCTTTGCTGGTCAGCTCAGGCAGATCACCAAGGTGTAGAGACCCATCAAAGAAATTGTCAAAAACATCTTTCTCCTCGCTTAAATGCTTAAGGGCATCTAAAGCCTCAGCAAGTGTCATGCCCATGGTATCCGTTTCATCCTCTTCCCGTAACATGGGAATAGCCTCAGTTGCTTCTTCTCTCGTTTCCTCCTCTTCATCATGCTCGATAACCATTTTAGGCTCACCCATTGGAGCTAATTCTTCCCTTTCCCTCTTGGAGGTATCCTATGTAAGCACCAATAAATCTAAGGTTAGCATGACATAATAGGTATGCATATTTAAGTAAGAAAATAAACTCAAAAGGTGATAAAAACATTTAAAACAAAAAAAAAATACTTGCCCGCTCCTGGAAAAATGAATCGGATCTTCTTTGTTGCCAGTAGCCTCACCTCTGTAGCATGCTCCCTTGAACACTCAGCCCTTCTCACCTTAGCCTTAGCCTTCCCGACAGTCTCCTGAATCAAGCGCTCAGCTCTCCTAATAGTTGTGTGCAATTTAGGTGGTTCCAACCCTAAGTTATCATGCGAATGGTGAGAACGACTCATTGCACCCCCTGTTGTGATGGAGACTGATTCCTTGATGACTTTGGGTGGATCTTGGGATCTAGTGGTGTTAAATAGATGAAGAATCTAGGGGCGAGATAACTATGAACGATCCCTTAACACATAATGGTTATCTCCATAGACCACTAACAACTCAGCAAACCTACAGAGATAGCTCGCAAAACAGGAAAAGGGAAAGTGGGATTTGACATCAACATTGGAACGTAGCCTGATGATCTCTTCACAAAGACCTAACCCAAGGAACTACGCCCAATTATAGCACATACCAGTCTCCAAGACTGAGCACATAACACATGCAAACTCAACCCCAAGACATCTTGCTTGAGAAAGAGACTTAGGGAATGCTAGTGCTCTAAAGAGTGGGTATAGAAAATTTACCTCTGTCAAGCGAGTATTAGCTTTCATGGAAAAACCCTTAGGACTTCGTGGTACACCTAGCCAATCTTCAAGTTCCTTGATCACACGACCTTCTCTAGTTACTCTATCCACCACTACCTTAGCACCATTTGCTGGTACACTGAAAAGATCAAAAAAGAATTTGGCGGTTAGGTGGAAAGACACCTTAACTCCCTGAACTCGTGTAGCAAAATAGGAGACATCATCATTAAAAGAGTCAACGATGGAAATCATTTCAGTCACGAGAACGTTAGGAGTCAAGGTAGTAAATAGGTCCATCAAGCTTGCATTGGTAAGATGGTTGATGATTTTTTCAGGTGCCTTCTTATGTAGCCACTATTGTGACTCCTCTATCTATCCAAACTTCATAAAGAGAGTGGCCTCAGTGCACCTGGATATGATAGTAACCTCATCAAGGGAAACGGCCGCTGTAGAAAAGACAAAGGAGACATTGAGCAAAAATTAAGAGTATGATGAGCAATGATGTAACAAAAATGAAAACCAAGCCTAGAACACAACCATTTACTGTTAGCAAATGGAGTAGGCACAATACGTGCAAGATCAACCAGTTGAGAAAAAATGGGCCCATCGGGAGACGAATCCTCATGCAGCCAGCCATGAACTTGACAACATTCAAAGGCTTTAGAGAATTGCCTAGGATAATTGACAATAGCACCCTTGGTCTGATCTAACACCACAACACGAAGAGTGGGGCCCTTCATGAATGCCTCTAAGGCTACGTGCGCTAAGGCAAGCCCAATATCATCCTCATGCAATCCATGCTAGTCAACATGGGGCCTGTAAAAGAAAAGTATTCATACGTAAACAATGATATAACGTTAAAGGAACCAAAGTTAAGATAAGTATAAAAGAGCATACCTGTCTACTCTATACACTATTCCAGGAAGATTTTGGAACAACATATGCACACAGAAAGCTAGAAAAAGAGTGCTACTATTGTTGTAATGGCTGCAAGATGGCAATCCCCACACATGGGTCAAAGGATGTGTGGATCTAGGATCTTTAGGAGCACCTCCCTTGACTATATATGGTCCCTCATTTATGTCAACAATGAAAGCTAACATGCCTCATGTTGAACCAGGCAACATGGTCTCAACAATATCACAAGTCAGCTGCTCACTCAAATGAGACCATATGACAACGCTGAAATTCTACAAAATAAATGATAAAAATGCAACAACATTTGGACGAAACCATATTACATGGAGCTCGATCCACATGTCATAACTAGGCATGTTTGGTTCTAAAATGTTGAACCAAGATAACACACTGACAAGTTCAACCACAAGGAGAAAAGGCTTAAGCCCCTTGCATAGAGCCAGAACCTTAGGTAAGTAAATTAAAAACATATAAAACATATAAATTAAAAAAAAAATAAAATAAGGAAAATGAATACACCCAACAAGTAAATAATATTCAACACACACATGATTACCCCATGAGACAAGGACACTAGTGTTCATCTAGTGTATTTGACCCTCATTGGGGAACATTGAGGTCCATTAGACATTAGTTCGTTACAAGCAACATGAAAACAAAATTCACTGTAAAAGCATCTAAACTGATTGTTCCAAGAAACATAGCACTAGTAGGTAATGAGCATTCCATAACTCATGTCATCTCGAATAACCCTTCAACCCCCCCCTACAGCTCACGCTACAAATCGGTAACTCACGTTGGAAGAAATGCATGCTGCGAAACAACTCACGCTGGAAGCAACGCACGCTGCAAGACAACTTATGCTACAAAAGTAGCTAATGCTGGAAAGCAGCTCCAGGCCAAAAAAATCAATTTTCTCTGGGCACGCTGACGCCCAGGCAAAAATTAGTCTACTATGGGACGCTAACGTCTAGGCATAAATCCATTTTTTTCTCTCTGAGGTGCTCATGCCCAGAAACAAAAATTATTCTTTTCTCTAGGCGTTCACGCTCAGGCCCTCAGCACCCAACTCACGTCCTTGCCCCTCACCCTGGGATAGCCCTGTCTCCAACTCATGCTGAGAATGGCCTTGCTTGGAAACAATGTACCCGAGGGAAGTTTGGAAACCATGAGATCACGGTGGCATTAGTTTTGACTTTGGGTGGGGATTGTTTACCAGTCCCGATCACAACCCACGCCAAGGATTAGCACACGCCCTACAACCCTGCAACTCATGATGCCGCACATGACCTTGCAAATCATGTTGGGCATGCCCTAGGTCACTCACACTAACTGATCCTCATGCTGCCCATGCTCACGCCATTGCCAAAAAACAAACAGTAACCACAAAAAAATGGCAAGCTCCAAAACCCCAGTAACGTCCCTGATGCCCGAAATTTACAGCAAAAAGAAATTCGGTATATAAACCCCAAAATCTGGCAAAATTTTCACTTCGAAACCATAGCAAATAATGGTGGCCCTAATGGCTCACGCTACAATCAAATGGTGTCAAAACAAAAAAAAAAGACAAGAAATAAAAAAAAATACCTGCGCAGAGTCCTTGCCCATGATGAAACCTGGGTTGAGGAAGGCGTCAGAGCAATTCTTCGCTCTCCTCTACAAACGCTAGGCTATCTTGCTTTTTCCCTTTACCTCGTTGGTCCTACCTCCCTGTGCCCTTCATTTTTCTCATGCTGCCTTGCACGCCCTATAACTCACGCTACCTTGCACGCCTTGTAACTCACGCTGCCCTGCACTTCCTGTTGCTCACGCTGCCAACACTAATGCATGCTACACACTTCAACATTCCTTTTTCACCCATGTTTTAATTTATCCACTGTTTATTTATTTATTTATTTTATAGTGTGCTTCTATTTTTTTGTTGTGCCTTTTTATTATTACTATCATTATTTACTTTGTTTCCATTTTCATGTTCCCAGGATAGTTTCTTTTTATTTTTGTGCATGTTATTTCTTATAAGGTAAGGCAAAAAAAATGGAGACTGAAAATCTATGAAACCATGAAAATCATAACACTATTATTTACACGAAACATGAATGCCATACGTGGCCTGGTATGGCCTAAAACTGCCATTACATTCCACAATTTTGTTAGACTAATCATGTGAAACTCATCTACATTTAAAACCTTCCTCCTCAAGAAAATGTTGCTCACTTTGCTCCCGGTTTAAATTAGCAGGAGCAACACCATGGCAACCAAGAATAACTTATCAACATTGTCTCTCAACAGACCACATGGAGAAGTAACAAGGACAATCAATCTAGAATCCTTGGATCTAGACCCATCCGCTTACCCAACTTTAATAGCATCCACTCAAGAAATATCAGACTGGCCTAAAAACATGATGAAGTCTCTAGATCTAGAGGTTGATAATATCACTGAAGATCCTCTTACTGAAGTCTCTATTGCCACTTCCAGTGATAAAACTAGAACTTTAAAATTAAGTGCCTTATTAGACACACAACTCGCTAGTGATATCACTTATATTTTGAAAGACAACATAGAGACGTTTGTGTGGTCCTATACTGACATGCCAAGGTTGGACCCTTGAATCGTCCAACATAATATCATCCTTGATGAAAAGATTACACCGGTGAAACAAAAGGCATGAAAGGTTAGACCTGAGGTAGCGTTAGTAGTCTGAGATGAACAACCTTCATGACACCTTGGGGTACATTCTGCTACACAATGATGCCCTTCGGCCTTAAGAATGTAGGTGCTACGTATCAACGAGCAATGACATACATATTTAGCGATTACATGCTTGACTTGTTCAACAATTTTGTTGATGACACTGCAGTTAAATCTAAAACAACCGAACATCATGCAAAAGATTTGGACTTAGTGATTAAGCATTGCCTTAAACATGACCTTAGACTCAACCCGAAGAAGTGTGTCTTTGGTGTTAAAACAAGAAAAATTCTTGGCTTTTTGGTCTCTGAAACAGGGATACGAGTAGACCCCGATAAGGTTAAAGGAATAATTAGTATGCAACCACCTAGGAACCTTACGGAATTACGTGGTCGGCAAGGTAGACTGCAATTCATCAGACTCTTTATTGCAAAACTGATGGATAAGCTGAAGCCCATGCAGCACTTACTATGAAAGAATGTGCATTTCTAGTGGACTCAATAGTGCCAGGAAGCATTTGAAAACATAAAAATGAAGTTGGCTCAATTGCCAATAGTTCATCCCCCGCAAAGCGATAAACCTTTTTACATCTACCTCGTGACATCCGATACATCTATTGCATCCATGCTTTGCCAAAAATGAGAAGATGGAATCGAGATCCTCGTGTACTATTTAAGCCATGCCTTAATTGCCTACAAACAATGATACAACGATGTGGAGAGATCATGTCTTGCCCTGGTCTTTTCCTTGAAGAAGTGGCGACATTATCTCTTCCATAACCAAGTCTATATCATTTGCAAAGATAATGTTTTTCAAGCTATCACTAAAAACATCTATGAATCAAGTAGGATAGCTAGATGGAAAGCAATGATCGCTGAGTTTGACCTATGCTATGTAACCCAATCCTCCACAAAAGGTCAAGCAGTAGTCAATCAAGTGACTGCTTCACCAACACAAGATCAAGCGACAATCAATCCCGAATTCCCTGATGAAAGTGTCAACAACATCAACACTATGCTTGATAGCTACGATGCAATCCTTTACTTTGATGGAGCTTTAACTTCTCGAGGGGGGAGCGCTACAACCATCATAACGTATCCCCCTGGAGAAATTCGCTATCTACTAACCTTCCCTTGTACTAACAACGTGGCAGATTACGAAGGTCTTCTTAGAGGTCTTATAGCAGCACTAACTTTGGGAATCACACGTCTTGTAGTTCGTGGTGACTCACAGTTAGTAATCAATCAAGTCACAGAGGTTTACACATGCAAGGCTCCTCATTTGCAACCATATTGTGACTTGACTAAACACTTGCTGAAACAATTGATCAACTTAGATGTGCAACATGTTCCTAGGAATGAAAATACCATCGCCGATGCACTTGCTACACTAGCCTTAAATATGGCACCTGAGATATGTTCCATGCGTTACCTAGTTCCATAACAAATTGTGCTAAACCTATAACCAACGCTTCCGATGAAATACCCATAGCGTTCGTCAGTACTACATAAGTAATAGAATGGTATGATGACATAAAAGAGTACCTTCTACAAGGTGAACCACCACAACATTTGACGAGTGCCCAAAAAGACGCAGTGCAAAAATGCTCTCGACAATATGCAGTAATAGGAGACACCTTGTGTCGTAGATCCTATGAAGGCATTCTGTTAGTCTGCGTCAATAGCATTGACGGCCAAACAATCATGGAACAGGTGCACGAAGGACTTTGCGGAGGGCATATAGCACCCAAATCAATGGCAACAAAAATTAGACATTTGGGCTACTACTGGCCACACATAGAGTACGATTGCTTCTCTAGGGTCAGGAAATGTAACATTTGCCAAAGGCACGGTAACCTAATACATGTACCACCTAATGAGTTGCATACTGCACAAATCACATGGCCATTCCAAAATTGGGGATTAGACATCATTGGGCCGATAACACCACCATCTTCAGTAGGACATAGCTTCATTATCACCGTAATCGAATATTTCACAAAATGGGTAGAAGCTATTCCCCTTAGGAAAACCACGTCTAAACATGTTTGCAATTTCATATTAGAAAACATCATGACTCATTTTGGTATTTCGATGACCATAGTCACTAATAATGGGCCACAGTTCAGCAGTACGGATACTAACAGCTTCTGTGAAAGCCTAGGTATTAAACACTCATTCTCATCACCATATTACCCATAGAGAAATGGCCAAGTGGAGTCTACGAACAAAATGGTCATCATGATGCTCAAAACGATGTTGAATCAAAGCAAGAGATGATGGCACAAGCAGTTAATCTATGTGTTATGGGCATACCAAACAACGCATCAAATGTCCATAGGTAAAACACCATATAGCCTTGTATATGGGTCTAAAGCTATCTTACCTTTGGAATTACAGGTTCCCTCGTTGTGGATAATGCTCTCTAGCCTCCTCGATGAAAGCCAAAACAACGAGCTACACATTTTTGACCTTGACTTGGTGGAAGAAGAAAGGGTACGAGTGCTTGATCAAATCAAATGGTAGGGGGGATAACAATGCTGACGTCATCAACAAAATCCACATAAGCATCCGATCAAGGAAGGTGACCTAGTTCTTAAGGTGGTTCACGAACACTTGAATAAATTCTTAACTAACTAGGAAGGGCCTTACTTAGTTGCCAAGGCATATGATAACAGGGCATTCAAACTCACCGACATGAATGGAAACGAGTTTGCCAATCCTACAAATCACATGTACCTGAAACCATACTACGTCTGATGAGCTTAAGGTATGTTTCGGTCCTAGCATCATGACCTAAAATTTATACCATAGAATAGTCCTGGAGCTATGCCTTAAAATTAGCACCACAGAACATCCTGACATCATGATAGTAAACCGACACCACAGAGCTTTGTCTGGTATGACACCAAACTACCACGCTTGTCCATCAGAGTCCACTAAGACTATAAACTAGCTTGCCTCTTCATAGTCTGCCATGACTATAAACTATCACTGCACCATCCGCTATGACAATAAACTGGTGACGTCTGAAGGATTATGACGTGAAACTAATCCATAACAGTTCGCTAAGACTACAAACTGGCGACCTCATCAACAACCTAGTGTCATTTGAAAAGACATGTTGCTGCGGTCGGCTGTACATGCTCACCAAAAACTTGCCGCCTGATTTGTCACATAAACCTTGATGAAACTGATGCTGTTCAAGATTTTGTTTACCTTGAGACTCCACATGATGGCTCCATTCTGTCAACTATGTTCAAGTTTAAAGTATTTAGCTAACAGAATCATTTGTGGTTTTCTTGTTCCCTTGGAGTTGTGTTTGCAGGATGGCATGCTTGAGGCGTTTGTGCATAGATGCACTTCATCATGATGACAGGGTATCACATTCTTCTTGACACACGTAATTGGGTTAATCAATATGTTCATGAGTACATTCCCAACTCCTGATATATCCCCTATTTCCCTATCATGTCCCAATTATCCTTTTCGATTACACCCCTGGATACATTCCACTCAGCACACTCTTGATACACTGTTGCATACTGTGATTCTCCAAGTAGTTGCAATGTAAAACACAAAACACAATGCACAATGCAAGCCCTCGAAAATGAGCGTAGCACTAAAAGCAACCTCTTTCAAAAAAGACTAAAAGGAAAAAGAAAAATAAAAGAAAAAGAAAGATAAAAGAAAGCCAAAACAAAGAAAAAAGAAAAAGAGAACAAAAAAGTCAAAGAGTAAAATGCACGGAAAAGGTCTTCATGAACCCGTTGACATCATAGACTACAGACCATTGGCTCTTCTCATACAAGCCCCAAGTGAGAAGGCAATTGTCTTGAAAATAAAAACACTCGTGTCTTAAATGATCATGTTGCACATCATCACGTGGCTTTGGCTGTTTACAATAGGCTCCCTTAAACATGACACAAGGATCCCGTTTATCCAAAGACCTCACCTCCTATGCCTTGGTTCAAAGTCTGCTATACATTGGCTGTTGACAAGGACCAAAAATTGGCTCGTTCACATGAGAGCATTCGTCTCCCACAGTTCAAACAATGACACCCTTTGATCAATCCCTAATCCCCCCAGTTACAACCTTCTTTACTTAAACTAAATTTCCCTTAATCCAATGAACTTTTGAACATGGTGCGAGGACATTTGGCCAAGGGCCAATGGACAATGCTTGATGCCAGGTTGATCGTGGGGTTTTGTACTTCTTTGTCGATGCCTCTTAGGTGAATTCCTCCAGACGTCAACAAAGAGGGGCCAATGAAACACCCCAAATTTTAGCCTAACACTTCAAAACAAGAACAACTCAGAGTTGTTTGTGCTTTTGGGGAATAAAAATTTGGTTAAGGCATGAACTCACACTCAGGTCATGCTAGCAGCGTGAGTACAGCGTGAGTCCAGTGTGAGTAACCCAAAACAGCCCCAAAATAGTGTTAAAATGGCTTGATTTCTAGGGTACAAGGCCCCCTTGAGGTCCACTAATGATTGCTCCAAGTCCCAGCCCTCAGAATTCTGGTTTCGGGCCCAAAAATACATCGTTTTCAGCACTCACGCTGAGGTCACGCTAGAGTCATGCCCAGCTCACACTGACAGCATGAGTCCAGCATGAGTTGCCAAAATGACTTGAATCAAGGCACAAACAGGCTCAAATTCAGCTTGTAGGTCATCCTCAAGGTCAGGTAGCATTTTCACTTCAAAAATAGGTCTTAAAGGTGGAATTTTGACACAAAATGCATCATTGTTAGTCATGCATGCTGAGGTGATGCTAAGGACATGCTAAGGTCACGCTGACAGCGTGAGTCCAACGTGAGCACTAGTCACGACCAAGCAAAAGAACTTTAGATGCATGTTGAGGGCATGCCAGGACAAGATCAATGCACGCTAGCGACCTTGGTGAAGCAAAAACATATTCAGCAGCAGCCAGTCTGTAGATTCAGAAATTCCAAGCGAGTCGGAGACAAATGCTCTTGTTGTACATTATCGATCATTGTAAATTTTTCACATCTTTGAGCTGGTCAAGCTCTTACGCTATAAATTGTACATGCTTCTATGAGCGTAAGCCAACTTGCACAAGCTAAAACAGATTGTAAGATACATTGTATCTGGTCTAGAATGTAGTTTGCCCATGTACACCTGTCACGTGATCCGTTTTTCTCTCATCTCACAGCCATTGACCTCATTCACAAATCCTACTCCCGAGCCTAGCAAAATGTATAAATACCTTGTTCATTAACATAAACAGGGTTGGAAATTTTGAAGAAAGAAAACTAGCATTCCTGAGCTCGGATGCACGTTATCCCCAGCGCCTGCAAACACCTCACATCGGAGCCTAATGTCTAACTTGTAATCCAGACACACAACTACATTTTGATCAGTGCACATCTTGTTAATTAATACAACACAGTTTCATTTTTGCCTTCCGTTGTGCTGTTCTGGTTCATTGTTTGCATTATTCTATTTTATTGCATGTTTCTACATACATTCTGTTTATGTTTACATGCTATATTCACGTTTACGTCTCGTTGCATTACACTCTCCGTTTTACATTTCGTGACGATAACCCCAACGTAGGCCATAGCATATGCTCAGGGAAGTCCTTGGTTGATTTGTGTGCAGACCATCCAAGGCACTCTGCCTTTGCTTTTCTAGCTTGCCCTCATGCAAAGGCAGGGTCGGCTATATCTCTCCTGAGATCTTTCAGTGTTCGTTTTTTCTCCAACCTTACGCCAACGATTTTAGATAGTACAACTGATATCTTTTGTTAACAGATGCTGCTAATTGTATTTGTCATGTTGTTGTAGTTGCACCACACTCAGGTCTGCCAATGCCTATCGCACATGCATTTTTGTTGGCTCTTGCTATTGCCTCGGCATAGCCTGTTATGCATGCATTGTTGCCCAAGATTCCAAGAGAGAGAGAGAGAGAGAGAGAGAGAGAGAGAGAGAGAGAGAGCTAGCTACTTATGCGCAGTCTGTGTGTGCCTACTGCTAACAAGACTAATGTCCATCATCTGCTACCATGAGTATGGCCTGCCACGAGTTCCACCACACCATCCATAGGAGGAATGAACCACTATGAACTTAGGAAGAGGAGGCCAAATTTAAACAAACAGAAATAAGTTTTCAAGTTAAAAAAAAAACAAAAGCTGATATCAGTATTACAAAAATGTTCTATGCAAATGGATTACCATTCAAACTTGCATGTACTCCTTCATTCAAAGAAGAATTTTGTTGTGCTATTGAAGCAAGTAATATTTTTAAATTTTAAATTATCATTTTTTATTTAAAATTATTAATAAAATTAATATTTTTATATGGCAGTTCCATCTTATATAACTCCAACTAAAGATAAGATTCGAAATGATCTTCTTGATGAGAGGTATGTACTTGGCATGAAAAAGTTGGAGGAATGAAAGCAATTTTGGCAGCAAAGTGGTTGTTTTGTTATAATGGATGGATGGACTGATATTCATCAACATCCATTAATTAATATTATAATTAGTTGTCAACTTGGACCATTTTTCTTAATACTACAGATTGCTCTAATAATATAAAATATGCTAATTTTTAAGCCAAATTATTAGAGACAGCAATTGCAACTATTTGTTTAAGCAACATTATTCAAATTATAACAAATTCAGCTCCTATTTGTAGGTGTGCAGGAAAAATGATAGAAATGATTCATCCAAATATATTTTGGACTCCTTGTTATGTTCATTCTCTAAATAATACACTTCATGATATTGGTACAATTGATTGGGTGAAAAAGCCTATTATAGATGCAAGAGACATAAATTTTCATTTGCAATCCTCATAATTCAAATTCTTTGTTCAGGGAATGTAGTAAGAATAAGACTTTCAAAAAGCCTATAAAAACAAAGTAATAGAATACAAAAATCTATATTGTTTGTTTTTAAGAGATTTGATTTATTAATGCTAAACTAATTATAAATTTTGTAAAATAAGTATGCTTCATATTTCCTAATGTTGGAGAGAATGCAAGAGATACAAGAATCATTACAAACAATGGTTATAACTAGTAAATGGAAGAACTGGGAGGAAGCCAACACAACTATGGGAAAGAGTGTTAGAGAAAAGATTTTATCAAATGAGTGGTGAAAATAAGTTAAGTAAGAAATAATTTATTTCAAATATAGTTCTTTATTTTTTTTATTGTTTTCATCTTTATATCTTATTTAAAATAAGTGTTTGTTATGTTGTAGGAGAATTGTTGGCATGTTGTGACCTATTGTTGACTTCATTCGTTATGCTGATATAGATACACATGCATTAAGAGAAATTTATGTAATTTATGAAAATATGTTAACAAAAATTAAAAGAAGGGTTCTAGAAATGGATAGCTCTCTTGATTTTTATAATGCTCAATTACTTCCATTGATTCTAAAAAGATGGAATGCTACAAATACCGTGTTGCATATGGTTGCACATGCATTAAATATAAAGTGGTATTCTTCAAAATATAAAGATAAAAATCCAACAAGGCCTTATGGTGATTTTGATATAAGAACATGTTTCTTAGAATATGTTAAATGGTTATATTTATCTTGTGAGGCTAGCTTAATTAGAAAGAAATGACTTCAATTTTACTAGAGGACATACAAAAGCATTTAGATGTGAAGATGCTATACTTGATATGGATAGAATAGCTTAAGAATATCCAACTGGATGGTGGAGTTTACATGCTGGAGATACTCTTAGACTTCAAACTTTAGCAGTGAAGCTTCTTTCTCAGGTAATACGATCAATTTTTCATTAAACATATAACAAATATAAATACATATTAATTTCCTTAATAAATTTATGAAATGCGATGTTTGAAAACTTGAAATAGTGATGTTTTATATATCATTATGCATTCTCTAAACACCATGATTAGTAGGCTATCAGGTCTAAGGCTTCAAATGAGTTTGTTTGTTGATGAAGTTTTGAATGATTTATAAAATGAATCGTTTAGCAATGCAAAAATTCATTTATGTTTTTATCATTTATGTAGGTTGCATCTTCTTCTGCTGCTAAAAGAAATTGGTCAACATATTCTTTCATTCATCGAATCAAAAGAAATAGTCCTACTTTAAAAAGAGCTGAAAAGTTAGTGTTTGTTCATAGCATGATTAAATTGGAAGAAAGAAAGGAAATAAAATATAGGCAATGACCTACTCTTCGTTGGGATGTTAATCCAGATGATAATGATGTTCCAATAGTTGATGATAGAGAAAGTTATTCTACTGACTTAGTTAATGTTCCTTGAGCAATGAATCTTAATATTGATGATTCAATTCTTGATAAAGATTATTACCATGCAAATGATATTAATGACATAGAAAAAAATGAATCAGGTTTTACAAATTTACTCTTTAGAGTAGAGTAAGAAGAAAATGTAGGTTAAAAATTAGAATTTGAACAATGTGATAGTTT